>JABUQX010097038.1:0-17500 GCA_015478945.1 Trachelipus rathkii
TACTTTTGTGTGGAGCTCTTTCATCGTTGTAGGAAGAACTCTGGCATTGTAGTGATGAATGCCTTTGTTGCTTAAAGAGTTTTGCCGCTGGAGCTTTTTGAGGTGGCTCGTGAGCAAAAGATTTTGGAGTGAGGCACTCCTGTTGTGAGGGTTTGTGAAACCGCTGGTTTCCGTTGGATTGGAGAGAGGACTTTTGCCATTGGGATTTGGCAACGTTTTTGTAGTCATTAAGAAATTCCAACTGTTGGAAATGTTCACTTAGAGATGCAGAGATATTGAGATTATTAGGTTGTGCCGAATAATTTGAAGAACTAAGAGCCTTTTTATACTCATATATTGTTGAATAGTAGGTTTCGGACCATTGGCACGCTCGAGCGCAGTTAGATTTGCAAGAGGCGTCATACCCTTTTTACTGCGAGCGTTTTGACTACTTTATATTGTTATGGGAGCAATTACTGCATCGTTCGCACTATTGCATCAATCGCCATAATTATAAATTTTCGAAATAATAGTGTCAAAAGTAATCTCGAGATATCACCTTGAGAGTCATACGTTCTCAGCCTCACTGAGAAAGAAGAGGACTCTGAACAAGTTGCTAATAGCAATCTTTGAACCCACTTCATATCTTTTTTTTTTTTATTACGCCTTCGAGTTGATGTCTCGGAATCACTTTTTATTCCGTTGTTTCTCAAGTGGTGTGTAATGGTTTCGCGATTAGTGCCTCTTCTTTCCACAGGATGCTTCACAGAAGTGGGTTGGCCACTTTTAAAAAACTTTACTCTTATCCCTACTGATAAGAGGATGAAAGGGATAGGCCTGGTTGCACACCTATTTTTATTCCCTACATCTGACATAGTATTTTATAGATTTTACTCAATCCAAATTACTACAATCGACCTGATATATATTCCCTATAATAAAAAATCTATCTAAACTATCTCACTACCATAAATTTACGACGATATTGGACGGAGTAGAGTTGTCGAATCGGTCGAAATGTCGTCTGGATTTACTCCACACTATGACAAAACTTATTAGTGAAATATAAATACACATTATTTACAAGAGAGTGGGTGTGTGAGGAGAGTGTGGAGAGAGAGAATACGATATTTTGTGGATCGCAGCGTCTCCGAGTTTGCGATACCTGAGAAATAGTATACTTCTCATTAATTCCATATAATTTAACAATGGGTAACTCGTTCAGTGGAATACAATAAAAAAGTCGTCCGAGTGCCCTTTTTACGTGCCTTTAGGCCCTCATGGAAATAAGCACAGTACGAGTATATTTTATAGCACGCGATAATTAGAGGCATCTAAAATCTATTCATAAGTGTGGCTAGAGAGAGATTATAATCCGCTTATGTTTTTCTTCTGTGTGTGATTAAATGGTCCCGCTGATTCTCAAACCTCAAATTAATTATATTAGTGCCAACATTTCAGACACAAGCACTCTTTATATTTTCTGCAGACGTAAAAACTAAAAACATTTACAATTCCGTCTCACCATTTTTCTGGAGAGTGACCGGAATGTGCCGAGGAATCGCCTTTGTGCACAAAAATTTTCACGCACAATTCTAAGCGATTATATAGTACGTACAAAGCACACCGATATTCTTTTCGCAAAATTAAAGGATATTATATTTTGGAAGAAGAATCATATAATATTCGCTCATATATTATTAATTTTATTTTTAATATATAATAGTATATATTTATTATACAATATATAGTGAAATACTTCATAAATATAAAATTTAACGTGTTAAGTGAGGTAGTCAAAACAAATACTATTTAAGAGAGGTTATTAAATTTTATTTTTTATCAGGGAGTTTATTATTTTTTCTGGATTCTCATAAATACGGTTTTAGTCTAATGACTTTTAAAGGCGCATCACATCGTCCCTTACTATATTCACTCTCAATAAAAACATACATACAGATATCTTATAATTATTCTATCTATATGTATTTTCATTCTCTAGCACATATCAGACTGAGTTTAATAAAATCTATAAAGTTGTAAACATTGTCTTATAAGTTGTTGAGAGAGAGCACATAATTTTCCACACTTAACCCACACCAGACTCTTCATATTCTGAGAGTTCTTTTTTTATATCTCTATATTGACACTCCTTCTCGTAATATTATATTGAAGTCATATTCTGAGCGTAAATTGATGAAGTGTTGATTATCGGAGGCTTCTCATTAGTCTACATGTTATATATTAATCGAGTTATAAGTAATGTCCTATATTACAGTTAATATACAGAGCATTACGTTTCGTATGGTAGGTCATTGCATTAACATATAGATTGTATTATTTCGAGAGTTTCAATGAGCTTCGGATACCGCTAAGCAGAGCCAAAGACTTAGAGTGGACATTATTAATCAACCCACTCTATGTCCACGTATTTCTGGGTCTTCTTATCTTCTTACAATATTCTATTCTCTTTAATCAACCGTCTCTTTTTAGTAGATTATAGTGACATCTACTCTTTTTGTGCTTTGATTTACTGGGTTCGTTGTTTGAGTTATAACACGACTAGGATAACTAATTCTTTGTGTGAGACCACAACACTATTGTTAAGTGAGAGGTTGAAATTCCTGAATTAAGATGTCGTTAGGTGCGAATCGATAAGGTGGAGGCGAGAGAGAGGGAGTTTATTTCACTTTTCCCTTCCACCAAATTGTATTATAACTGAGCATGCAAGAGATTCTAAAAACTTTATTATATTTTATCGGATTTTTATTGTCGTCTTTTCAATCCATTTCATATAGTGTGGAAGTTTCAGCTCACGCGAGGAGCGTTCGGGCCGTTCATAGTTTGAATAGTTGATGCTCTTAAATCTGGAGTTTCGTTCTTTTTAATAATGACAGTAGAGGCGTTAAGTTTGAGTGGAGAGGTTTGTGGAAAAGTTATTGTAAATTTTGTTGTCGAGGATTGCTTAAACGTTTCTGCTAAGGGTCAGCTATTGAGGTTCTTCAACCCATATGTTTGAAAATATGGGGCTAACTTTTAGAAACGAGATATGTACACCAGAGTGACGTTATTTTGAAACCAGATAGATTAACACAACCAGAGTACCATGAGAATATTTTATAGAACTTTATATAGAAATAACTTTTATCTCATAGTTTATTTCGATAAGTCTGACACTATTTCTCTTCTTCTATTCGCCTTTCTAATTCGGTGCTATCACTCATTATCAGCATCGCTATAAATATATTAATCATCTCGTCACACGGCACGTTTATAAATCGCTTAACAAATAATTATTAGTACACATCAATGTGTTATCATATTGTCTATACGTGGTGCGTGCAATGTATTTCTATTGTTTAAATGACTATTTTAAGTCACACTAAGCTATCTGCGAGACTACACGTCCAGACTCAAACAGGCAGTATTATAGTCAGAAAATACATTCATTTTCTCTTTTTGATTCGTTGTTACTAGCCACAAAAATTTATTCCATACTTACGAGAGCTATTATCAAATTGACTCATTAAGTACTAAAGTTGTCTAACCTATTCATTTACCTGAAAAAAATTTAAATATATCAACCGGCATACAATTCAACCTACAGAAATGAGAGAATTAACCTCGAAATTATTCATCGGATGTATCTCATATACCAGTGACATTTCCACCGCTGTTAATTATCTCTTTAAAACTTGATCTTATTCTATGGTTAATATTTGAGTAAGTAGGTTTGAATTTTATTGACCGTTTAAAAACATTAGTCCGCTCAACATTCA
The DNA here is from genome assembly GCA_015478945.1 of Trachelipus rathkii. NCBI lineage: Eukaryota > Metazoa > Arthropoda > Malacostraca > Isopoda > Trachelipodidae > Trachelipus > Trachelipus rathkii. Next base: position 3,759 of record JABUQX010097038.1, read on the forward strand.
ATGGCGAAAAAGTCCTCCTGAACATTTCAGTGAAGCGGAACACATCATAAAACTCCAACTCATAGCACCGACTAAAACCTTAGATGATTACTGGTATTATATCACTAGAGAGAAACCAACTCCAACGAGCGTCGTTAATGCCTCTATTTCATACGTAAACGTACTGCTTAATTATATTTGGGCTCACCGTTGGCCCCTTCTACGGTATATTAAAGTGCTCTCAGCTGGCAAAATCCATACTTTATTAAAAATCCGGCCGTATTTCTATATTGATATGGCTCTTTATTTTTATCCATCTAATTCCCTGCAAATCACAATCCAGTAGCTACTTCTCCTACCAACGATTTGTCAACCAGTTTGAGAGAGAATAACTAACATTTGAGCGCAAAAAAGTAGTCAAGAAGAAGTATATACCTACTATGATAATCCTGTAGAGAGTAAAATGAATAGAGGCTATCAACAAAACGATTCTCACGGCGTCACTGAATACTGAAGGCGGAGTAGTAAAAATAATGGCAGAGTATTAACTAAACTATTTACATTCATTTTCACGGAGGGAACTATTCCGGATTGTGTAGAATGGACTATATACAAAAGAGACGAATTTATTAGTTCTTATTACATCAGAATGTTACCACCAAAAATTAAGTCTTGAGTACCAGTCTCAGGATTGTTATGTGTTAGCGTATTTTCGTGTAAATTTCAAAAATCAAAAACATAACACAGAGAGTCGACCGCTTACTCTATCGTTATTGCCGTCCGTCTTTAATAGCAAACATATTAACCTGTACCACAACATCAGAACGAATGATGTATGTTACAAATGGATCTATCCAATTACCCAATGAATGACTTCTATCCGAGGATAAAAGAAATCATTTCTTATATGGGATAATACATCGGAGAGGAAATGTAACGGGGAGCAACAATATTGTACGAAAACGAATTCCGCATTATAGTCTTTCCCCGCCGTATTAACCCCACGAGTTTCCTGCACACTACCTTTGTTTCGAGATATAATCCTACAAGTGACTTAGGGAGATCTCTTTATGCCAGTAATCCCTTTACTCCCTATTAATAACTACTCACCCATACCTTGATAGCGTCGCTTCGTAAGCAACGCCCCGATATCTACTTTTCCTCTGAGCCTCTATAAATTTATTTATTTCGGCCAGAGGAATTTTTTACACAAAGTCTGTGACGGGTTGTGACGGCTGCGTGAGTTTCCGCCTATAAACCCCCCATTCGTGAGTTTATTCTATATACTATTTTCGTTTTTTATTGTTTTCAAAACTCGTTTCAACACCAGAACCGCCATCGGTTTGAGGGCGCTAATATTTTATTTTTTGCATTTAATGTACGCGCTTTAAAATAACGCGAAGATTGAAAATTCCTGGAATACTCTTTCGATAAAGTGTCAAAATCATCCTTCTTCGCCCAATAACAAACCTCTTAGACAACGAAACGCAAAGTCATGCCAAGCTCAAACGGTGTCACGAGGGGCGAACTACTCAGCTTCTCTCCGAAGCGCAACGATCTCTGCTCTGTTTTTTTTATCTAAAAAAACAGAATGCAGATTCGTTAAATCTATTTTTCTGGGAATTATTTCGAACTCGACCATATCTGCCTACAATGTAGCTGCTAGTCGTCGTTCTTGCACTAGAACCAAGAAACTCGATCATCGCACTATATTTGTTTTTTCGACAAGAGTTTACACGATTAGGATAATTCTTTAATGATTATATCTGCCGACAAATTACACAGATAAATGAACGATAACAACTTGCGCACAAACGGAAATTGAGATCTTTAAACCGTCATCTTCCGTCTGCTCGCCAAAGGTCCGATCGATCTGGTAACTACAAATCATGTTCACTCAATATTCTTTTCTCTTTTTCTTTTTGTTGCCGACGGAATATATTTACGAAAGTAGTGCTACCCGTTAAATTTAATAAATCACCGGCAATACGAATCTATATAATATTAGATAAAGTATCCCTCTATATATTATTTTTATTTTAGCGTGAGTTGTGTATATTTGATCTCCTATGCAAAATAGGGATAGACCGGAGCTTTTGCACCCTTTATGTTACATCTCTTGGCGTTATTTACAATATATTATATATTTTTCAGGTGATATATTATGATATATTTCATTTGCTCACATTACAGAGAGTGAGAGAAATCGATCACTCCTTATAAAAATAATTGAGCGAAAGGGAAGATTTAGTCACTACAAATTAACATATTAAAATAAAGTATACAATATATCTGAGATTAACTTTTTATGTGTGTAATATGCCTGTGCGCTTCAGAGATGAAACTGATATAGGCAGCTAAGCGAGATTAAAAATCACCACAGACTTGTTTCCTTATATTTATCTCTATAATAATTTGTGTATTTTATTCGAGATAAAATAGTATTTGACAAGTTCAAATAGATATATAATGCTTAAATAACAGTTAATTCTATTATCATGTCACGAAAGTCAAAGTAACTATCCCGTCAGCACCCAATGAATCGAGCCTAGTTAAAGACAGTTTAAAAATTTCTCTCACCGAGATACATTGCCTCAAAACATATATAACACCATTTTATACCCCGTCCGGAGCTACACTTATCTTTCTAAACTTCTTCAGTAAAATTGGAGTTCAACTGCGTCATATCGAGCCAGAACGGTCAGCGCATAGAGAACAAAAGAGAAAGATTCCTCAGTATTCCGAAATAAATCTTTCGATACGCTCTCCACACTGAATGTGCTTCGCTACTAATAAGTAAAGAATTTTGGTAGATCGTTATCCATCATAAACAAATCACGCCTGTGATTAATTTTCTCTCTTTATTTTCCTTTTTCTCTGATTCACAGTCGCAATACACCTGAGAAATATTTTCCCTGGACTAATCTACGAAAAAATAGTGATGTTATTCGAAAATCAGTTTCTTACGTATATAGATAAACTTTATTAATAGTAATGTAAAATTAAACCGTATTTGGAATATATACAAGCCGACTGGTGAACACTTTTATAATATCTGGCGCACGTAAAAATCGAGTTAATGTCAAATACATGAAACTGGCGTTCTGCCAAATAAAAGTAGTGAAAGTTAAAGTGAGAAGGTAGAATAAAGGGAGAATTTGTTTCGGGAGGCAAGGTTTAGTGTGACTCAACTATTCGTTTCGAGAAAGTTAGGAATTACCCCCGGGAGGAGAAGAGGAGGAGACGGAGTGCATTGACACAATAGGATTAACAAGGATAGACGGAATTGGGTCGTGTGTCAGGTCGTGGAATTGAATTCGAGTTATTCTGGAGTTTTATTTTTATTCTATTTTATTATCTTACAAATTTACGTTTTTTGCATATTCCGGAACTCACAGAGTGTCGCTTCATCTGAAAAAATAACTTTTCTTTTTATATTCTTCTCATTAAGAATCACGGAGACTGTTTAGATCCGCCCCTCAGGGTTACATAACTACGAGTTAAGGATTCGATCGTCTTAACGGTATCGTTCTACGTTCAACCTTATCAAATGAAGGTCAAATCGTAACTTTGAAAAATCAAGTAAGAATCGTTCAGTAAGCTCCTGTTGTTGGAAATGTTATCCCAGCTTTTACACAAATAAACGCCAACCTAACTATGAGTGAGATAATTGACGTAAAGAGATAATGTAATGTTCACATCTGAGTCAATATTGTTGAGGCACTAACGTGAACGACAAGGATTTAATCAACTACCAAAGTTTTTTAAAACGGTGGTATTCCATTTCATATTTACTTATTTTTATTCACTAACACAACATTATACGCGATCACAAATTAACTCTAACATTGGAGCGAATGACTCCTCAAAGAAATTGGAATACTCAGGCGGTGCTCCATCGAGTACATTGTGATCGACAATCCTTCTTTTGTTATTCCTATTAAAAATATCGCCATTTCTACGACGGAGACAATAACAACCCAGACGAATGATTACTCCAAGAATTGTAGGTAAGTCTAAATTAAATAAATATTATTCAATTTCTTATCAATGTGTCGCAATTAGAATAAATAATAACGGAAAGACTTTCTAAAATCACGTTTTTCTATGAGATATCTTCCTGAGCGCTAGATAATGGTCATGCATGAAGGACTGTAAAACCTTCTAAAAAAGGACACTCGGAGGACCTCATTATTTGGACAGGAACACGCTTCGCTAGAGGGAGAGAGCAAGTGGAAGGAAAGAGGCACCAGTGTTACTCCGATTAATTTTTTTTAAAGATGGGTAATCATTCACAACTGTTCAGAATTTATTGATGTAAAATATGAGAATGTGAAAAGTTGGAAAAAAAATAAATAATTTCCTTGCGGCTTTTGCCAAACATAATATTATCTTCTACAAACTGTATAATTTTCACTTTTTTCTATCTCGTACGAGACGTAGATGGAAATTTCCTAGGAAAAGACTGCAACTAGGCTACCTATCAAAATGCTCTCTGCTCATAACCAGAGACAGAAGACAGACATATATATTTTTGTACATAAGCTGTGTCTTTTCCAGAGCCCACAACTCATCTCTTGATGCAGATAACTCAAGAGATTTAATTTGTCGTCATCCCTCACGGTGATAAATTATAAATCTCATCCTCTATTTCTTTTTAACCATTATATACCACTCACTTCACAGATATTGAAAGCTTTCTATCGAAAAACTCTACTTAGATTCTTCGAGAAATTAAGCATGTGGAAGAAAAAAACTTGTTTATCATCTGATTCGAGCAGTTGTCAAGAATTATTTATCATTTGTGAAAACTCAGAGAGCTCAGTTATAGTTGGTGCGCTAAAAATACTGAAAATAATTATATATTATATTACTCAATTGGATTTGTATCAGATTTAAATTGTACAAAAATAGATCCAAAGAAAAAAACTTTAACGAAATGACGACAATAGTATATAATTAACAAATAGGGGTTATGATGAACTCAGCAATACAACACGTCGTTTTTTCGTTTGTTGTTCGACTTTGACTATTATTTTCAATTTTATGGACAGATAAAGATCACAATATCCTATTGGAAAAAAGTGACAGAGATGGCCGCAGAGTGATGGATATCCTTGAATAATAGCTATTTTTTTTCTTAGTATATAATTCATTCTTATCTCAGTTTAAATAAATATTGCGCAGCATGAAAATATAATACTAATCAACCGAATAATCTTGGTTTTTTACAATACAATATATTTTAACAATCTCTTATTCGTGCCACAATTACCACAATTGTTAACAAGAAGCAGCCTCCACTCAACACAAATACACGAAAGGAACGATAATACTATCTATTCAAGATTGAACACTTTCTCGTGAGGCGAACGACACAACGATATGTTATCTCACATCTATGCATTCAAGAGTTTCCATACACGAGTTCAAGATATTTATTTTTCTCTTTGGTTTATTACTATTCGCAGAGCCATCTCAATTTCTATACATGATCTGATAAATCATAAATACGAGTAAATCACTCCTACTCTTCAATTGGTTTCCTTTTTCATATTCACAAAATATGAATCAAAATTTTCTTTGACTTATTAAATAGTAAAAAACTATTTCTCTCACACTTAAAAAAACGAAACTTTAACTCAATTCTTGCTATCCTGGTTCTAGGAAATACTCATGAATGTAACTCTCTCGTGTATTCAAATATTTTTTTTTTTTGTTTTTTTTTTGTTTCAATCATCTAACCAGATTTCATAAGTAGGCAAGTTTGTTTGTTCTATAGAGGGAATTATGATAAAAATAAATATTATTCTTTTCAAGAATATATAAATCAATCATCAATTGAGTTCATTCAGTCATCGCTATCAAATACGCCCCACTCAACTATGAAGATATACGCTCCTACTCGTTTCGACGTATAGCAGAATAGATCTCATATCAAAAAATAAACGCCTATTTTTGACACACACTATACCTTTCCTCGTTCATTAATCTCTCTCGATCGGGCTCCGATTACATTAGGTAGCGGTTCATTTTGTGTAGACTTTTCCCTCCGAGTAAGAGGAACCGAGTGGAAACAAATTCTTCTCAAACTACTATTCATCGGATCTTCTCGACGTCCTTCGGTATAGTCAGTGTTCTAAATTTTAGCGAGTGTGAGTATTTGGTATGGTGTGGTGTGTGTTTATTCTAGAGAGTGGTAGATAAATAATTTATTTGGTGCAGATTTAAAAGTTAGCTGAAAGATTTTTAGGTCGCTCCCCGGATTTTCTATTCATTAAGGCGCTTTAAATTTATTTTTATTTGCTTATTTAGGAAAAAAAAATATTTGGTTTAGGTTTGCTTTGAAAATCTCAAACACGCTTCTCGAAAAAAATTTATATTGATGCGCTGAAAGCAGAATTTAATAATATATTATATTTTGATTTATTTTGAATTTCTAGGAGTTATTATATATGTATTATTTTGCAAATATGTAAAATCAAAGCTTTTAATAATATTATAAATATAAGAACTATTAACAACTATATCATGTAAATTTACACTCAGAGGACAATTTCAGAGTTTTTCTAGATTTTTTCTGCCAACCAAAACATTGCGATTGATCGTTTTTGTTCTTTTTTTACTATTGCATATTGAGAAAAACCGGAGAAACGATTTAGTAGTGTAGCTACACATAAAATGTTATGAGGAAAATAAAAGAGTAAAACATTAAAAATAATCACTATAATATATAGAATTATGTTGATCAGCTTATTTATGCAATTATAAAAATACTTTTTCTAGAGATAATTTTTATATGATAAAAAAGCATTATATATTTTAAAATTTAAAATAAATAATATATTTATTATTTGAAGATATCGATAATTTCGCGTCGAATTCAGAGGGCGACGAACAATGGGAGGAAATAGCTTATTAGATTGTTCCTGAATACGTCGTTGCGAATTTAGAGCGTGTTGATTATTATTGCTGTCTTTTATCCTTGAATCAGATTACTGTGCTATAAAGACCATATATTTAACAAGAGAGTAGTATGTGAACGAATTGTCTCACACACAGTAAATAAAAATTTTTTTTAGATAAATTAAGAATAAGTATAACATTTATTTCATTAAATGTAATCAATTTAAAAACGAGAAATTTATCTTAAAAAACGAATATTTATATCTACCGGCCGATATTAAGAAAAGGATATGATCCGTCGTCGAGTAAGGGCGAAACGTTTTCAAGACTTCTCGACGGATAGAGAACAGTCCAAAGGAATAAAGGGTAGGATTATCAGTAATATTAAATTGTATTAATATATTGTGAATAGTAAATTCTCACACTCTAATTTAAGAGTTTTACTAAATTAATACAATAGTGAAATCTGAGTTATCGAAATACCACTCTATCAGTGTATGCATTTTCTTTCCAAACAGCTCTACTGAATATACATTAATACAAATTCACTCCGAGCACATCATCTTAATTGTCGTTTGATATATTTATATATGATGTAGAGCCACGCGCGCGAATCGCTCAGTAATCATTTACATCATCCAATATAATCGAGGTCACCAATAAACTCACTTTTATATTCACTTCTTTTCGTTTGCGAATGAAGAATAACACACAGTACAAACAATAAACTGATATAAGCAGTGACCATAAGATTTTTTTTGTCTTCTGTGGTTTTTTCTTTAATCTGTTTGGTTCACCTGATATTACTTCACACAAGTGATTCATATGCTAGTTAAAGGAAAAGCAAAAATGAAACGTTTTAATCCGAATATTCGCTGAGTAACTGAGTGAATATCCAGCGTCATTTATATTACACTGCTCACTCGACAGCTTATTATAGAATATTCGTACAGTCCCTATACAGGAAACTGAAGTTGTATTATATGTAGTACTATATGAACCATCAGCTGAGATTACAGCACTCTCACGCGATTTATTTTAATAATATTTTATAGTTTTATTAATTTTTGTGAATCGGCTATGGGGGAGACACCGAGTATCGGATTCGTCCGCTCATATTATATAGATTTCAAAAGCGCTCTATATATAAATATTACATATTATGAAAAACCGTGACCAATAAAAAAACAATCTTCCTGTGCGGACATAAGGCTTTTCGTGGTTTTACCCAAACAGTTTGAAAAGAAAAGCTCGTCGGGGTGAATTACGGTTTCAAGGTATCAATTTATCTTCAACATCAGATTCATTAAACATACAATATGCATATAACAGAAGGGGAACCTAAAGAATTTCCTGTGATAAGTTTAAACGCGACAGGTCAGAGTAATTCAGTTTCGAAAAACACCGTAAAAAATGAAGATTATCTACACTCTTTTTACTCTCGGCTACCAACTAAAAAACGACAAACGGAATTCGAACGAGCACTCGCGCTCGCTCATTTTCTACGCAGTAAATTTCGGTAGGCGCGATCTCTATCAGACCATAGGATTACTCATCTAGGGTATAGATCTCGACGGTCCTAAAATACCAATAAAAAATTGTTTCCTACGACAATCGATATATATTTAATTTATTTATTCAATATTATTATTTATTTTTTTCTATTTTAAATTGAGGGTCTTCTAATCCCTCTTGACACATTAATAAATAATATTATTTTAAATAATTCCGGTGTATCATATTAATGTTAGTATCATTATTAATTTTATTATCATTTAGGCGATTGTCACCACTTCCCGAACCAACGAAGATGACGGCGGATATAATACTGTTTTTACAAAATGAACACAGACGACTTTATAACGAGGATTTAGACAAAGAGGACGGCGAAGATCTATACATGTTGAATGAAGAAAATTTTTCTTTATCGTCGGCAACTCTAAGCATATTACACAATGAAACCGCTATCTCTCTCGACCAAATTTCTAAACTGGAAGAGATTGATCTTGGCGATCAAAAGACGAAAAATAATGGATGGCCAGCAGCGTCGTCGTCGTCGTCGTCGTCGTCGTCGTCGTCGTCGTCGTCGTTGTCGTCGTTTTCTATTCCGCAGAAAACGGTTCGGGAAATTTTAACGTCCGAAGCAAAACTTCTTCATTTACTGGGACAAAGACAGTTTCTCGATCGAGATATTCGAAACCTGATGGACGATAAATTTAGATCGTATAAAGTTTTCATATCGGAAAAAAACGCAAAAGAAACATTTCTAAAACTACCCCCGGAATTTAAAAAGATTATCGGTAACGACGCTTACCTGAGACTACCGAGAGTTAAAATAATCATCTCGACCGACGAAGATGAAGGAAATCGACCGTTAACGGAAGAAAGCGATTTCGAAAAAGCTTTATCTTTGCTTCGATATTGCGTGTGGAAAAACGGATCGGAAGGCGAAAAGCCGCCCTGCGGTTCACCTTCTCGAGGTGATAATCCTTCCGAGAAACCCCTTTTCACTCAATCGGAGTGTATCGCGTCGCTCGTACTCAAAACCGATAGAGCGGTTTTAATTAACGACGAAGATTACGGCATCAAAAACAAATCTCGATGGATAGATGAATATACGTTATTATTGATTAAAATCAACTTGTTGAAACGCTACTTTCCTCCGTATTACGCCATCAAATCGAATTTTACGGCGATCGTGACGATTCACCCGAATCGAAAAAAATTTCCTCTCTTAATACTTTTGAACGCCTTTGAATATCGCCTCAGAGCAATTATCAATTATCAACCATTAGTCGAAAATGTGGACTATATTTTCGCTTCGGTGTTCACCAAAAATATCGAAGAGGCGAACAACGATTTCTATAAAACGAAAACGCTTATTCGACAAAGAATATTTACGACAGTTAAACTCTTCTCGTCCGCTATCGCGGAATTCGTTAAAACGGACTATAATCACGAACGTTTAGCTCGTGACCTCGAACGAGACGCGGATTCCTTTATCCTTTCCGCGATGAACGGCGATAAGAAAACTAACAATAATAATATTTTTTTTCTAAATTTTATTAAATAACAAAATCAGTGGTGCCAAAAAACGAGCATCCGTGCGCGATCGTCGGGGTTCTTTACGAAGCCATATTTTCTCAAAGACGTGTTCCAATTGTCTCAAAAATTTAATCAAGAGGGGACTCGGAATTCCATTACAGTGTGTGTAGAAATGATCGCCTTTCAATAAACATCATGAGAGAATTTCAAAGGCTGTTCTTGAGGTCCATATTGACGAATAATTCCCTAGAACAGTGACTTCGACAGAAGAACACTATATTATTGTTCGTAGAGATGCTTAAGCGAGATGAGGAAGACGAACACGAACGTGAGATAGGACGTTGTAAAGCCAGATAAAATGAATGAGCAGATGGAAAGAAAAAGAAATTGGTAGTGTATAGTATAATCTGAGCCCTCCTATAGTTCAGTACTCTTGCCACGCCAAACTATAACGACACGAAACACAAAGTACAATGTATAGAATGACATCATGAGGTATATATCACTTTTTTAATATCGCAACTCAGCAAGAGATTTCTCGCACGACGCAGAGAGAATACCTCTACGAGGACTATACGAGACAAAATAAGCCGAGAACGAAAACCAGAGAGAGAGGAGAAAACGATAGATCAAAAAGAATCGTGGAGGCTCGCAGAGAGGGAGGGAAAAAAAAGTCGAACTTGAGTTATTTCAAATGAGAGCGGTTATAATTGATGCGAGTGTTCTATGAAATCATAATAGAGTTCTAACACTCCGTCCATGACTAAGCGACTCTAGTCTTACAGGACTAATAGTTTTCGTTGTCGAGCGATGGTTTTAACACGTGTGCTATGACCAACTACGAGGATAACACTTAATCTTAAAATCTACGTATTCTATTTGCGGTGCGCACTATGACACGCACATTACTCAATTACTTCTGGTTTTCTCCAATACATCTCTCTTCCATGGTAAAAGGGGGTCCAGAGAGCCGACACAACACCGTCGTTATTCACGCTCCGATACGTCTTACCTTGCAAATGAGATCCGTTAAGAGAGGTACGAGGGCAGAGAATTCTAAAGATATTCCTCTTTATCATTCGCGCCACAAGTTTGAATCTATAGGTTTTGGTTCTCCTCGTGAGAAGGATAATATGACTAGAGCTATTTTAACGGAGCATGATTAGAAACATCGTTTTTTACAGATCACAATCGAGGTTTGCGCAAGGAGAGTAACGAGTACCTTTTCGCTCTTTTGCTTCTCTTGCTAGACTGCTGCCTTGCATTGGGGTTCTCCGTCTGTCCGCCGCAATTATCACTCATTTTCCAGCAGGGTGACATGCGAAGAGTAGACAAAATTTTTTCACAAATGGAACAGGAGCAAAGTAGCTTCTACGCCTATCAACATCCGGGTTGTCAATCCTGCTACTTTCTGAGCGGACACACAGTAAGAGTCTTCTCTGGACTCGTATGCACGAATAGTCGTGATTCAAAAGAGTATATTCAACCGCGAGGCACACATCGAAGTGAATTAAGAAACCTAGATATTTCGCGCCCCAATATTAAGCGAGTATATTTCTTTCTAAGATAACACTATCAGTATATCTGATGTAATTTTACTGTAGACACTAGTTCTTGTTTGTTGGTTATGTATCAATATAGGCTTGTAAGGAAAACCTATTTCTTAAAATTCACATACGTGATATAATGATGAGAGGTCAATATCATAAGACAGAAAAAATAAGAGACGATACCGATTGTGGTAATTCCCTATACCTTCTACTCTCAAACATTTTTGTGTGACAGTTGGGCGAGGAGTTTTGTCACCCAGGAAGAAGATATAATGAGACGCTACACGACTTGGTCGAGGGCAATAGACGCTAGGGAAAAGCGAGGATACTAAGTAACTCTGAGGAGGCCACGAAACGGATCCATAGAAAAAAGATCTATGAAAATATGTACTCAGGACTGTAAATATCTCCGGTTTCTTTAAAAAATAACGATCGCCAGGCGCGATCTTCTATCTTCAACCACTAGGAACCGCGCACGATTTTGTCCTGTAAGTCAATCTGAGAGTTTCTTTATGCCAAAGCAACCTTGGATATAAGTGAGAAGAGGAAGCTCTTAGAAAGAGGAGAACACGTGGAGAAATGGGTTATCTCAGGATAGTTAAGATTTATTAGATACGCGGTAGGAGATCGGACAAAAGAGTTCCGTAGAGAGGCTCGTGAGAGAAACGTAAGTCTGTGCTTCAGTCCAAGGATAAATAGACTATCCAGTGAAATTCTGCGCTGAAGTGTACGTGTTATATTCATTAGTATCTTGACTCCATAACAGCAAGTTCACGAATTAGCGAAAGTTCTATATTTATCTACCTGTGAATTGTTGAAAAGCGATAGTGCGAACCAGAGAGTCTTCTCTGACCTCGCTATCAAAATACTCTTTGGATGTTCGTCAGTAAAACTCATAATGCGAGAGGCTGAGCATACATAACTCATACTGTATCATATGGATTACTTCTCACATTACATATCTAGTATTTCTGAAATTAGTTACGAATGATCTCAAATATTCTATTCGCCTGAGACACTGATTTGAGAGTGCTCACTTATCATGACGATATAGTTGGACGTGAAGCTATTGTAGAAAGAAATATTAACACCTCGTTATCAATAAATGTAAATTTTATGATATATGGTTATTTTAATAATACACTTTTAACAAATGTGTAGCAGATTCGTAACATATACGCACGGTGAGGGTGGGATTCGAAAGGTTTGGCAAGGTGCATAAATATTTGAGACCTATAGCTCAAAGGAGAACGACGTATCAATTCTTATGTGATACAGAGAGACATAACGGAAGAGAGTAGAGCATATCAAAATAAATAAATTAAAAAATAGATAAAGCATGTGTGAATATATAACTCCATCACAGCTTACATTTGATCAAAATAATATTTAACTGCTTAGGCGGCGTATCAGTAACAGGTTTGAAAATATATCGTTAAGCCGGCTCAATATCGCACATCTTGTCACTACGAGAAATTCAACTATGTTATATAACAGGGTAAAGAAAGAATGATCAATTTAGTGTAATGACTCAGAGCAATATCATCTCAATAATAACAAGATATGCGTCATTCCTCCATATATGAGGGAACGATTACTCTATAGTGTAATATATAATAAATATCGTAGAAATAAAAAAATAATTATTACATAGAAGATCCCAGAAGTCATATATTTCATAATATAATATTTATTAAGAGGTTTATGACAACTTACTTTACTAAGAGAGTGATAAGCACCATATGATTTTTTATATATACGGCGTTAATAGTATATTATGTATCTATTTTCTTTATTTATATTTTACTGATATGGCTTATAAGAAGGGTCATAAAAAATTTCACTACATAGAAGAACAATATCATATATTGTGATATATATTCACGGCACTATAACACAACCCACTATCTTAATACGAGAACTAGGTCATAATTCTTAATAGTAGGTCCAATCTACTAATTACCTGTTTTATTATCAAAAGAAGTGGAGTGATAACACACACTAGAGTTCTATTTACACACACTCAGCTGAAATTAGTATTTTGACAAATATTTGTCTTCATGGACTTACTTGTTAACCTCTATGCATAATCTACTAATGAGATACTACTAACCTCAAGGACGCTCCTCTTTATACACTCACATACTATTATACTCTTAATTTTCTCTCATTATACTGCATTCATTTCCATCACAAATCTATTCTCTAATGCATATATAATTTGAGATTTTGTCATGAGATTTCTAAAATCTCTCACATACT
>JABUQX010097038.1:22500-27500 GCA_015478945.1 Trachelipus rathkii
ATATTTGGCCATTAAGTATTTGAGGGAAAGAACACTTTGATTTGGAATGGGAGGTATGAAATAAACATATTATTATTGTATAGTAAGTTTAATTTGTACCTTATAAACATACTATTTCTAAAGAAAGCACCTACAAATCATATCAAGACTAAAGATGATGTTGAGAAATGACCTCCATTCCCAATGCACGTCAGGAGCATCTTCTCATCCATTATCGGACCCATTCAAATATTAGGAGTCTGCCAGTTATTTCAATTTCGTTCATAATCCTTAATCATTATCTTAGCAGTATCAGATTTTAGAAAAGAGTATAAAAGGTCTTTAAATGTCCCCCAAGGTGACATTCAGGGATTTGGACTTCAATGACAGCATTGAGAATAGCCATCTGTATTTGTCAATAGATTAGGAGAGTACATTCAATTGTTCACTAACTGCAGCTGAAATTGGCTAGCACCTCATAATGCATAAACCACATGGTTGCTATTGTCACTAGAGGGAGGTACATCATCAGAGCAAGGTACGTGCACATGTATATGATTAAGATACAGTTATGCTCATTAAGCCTGGGAGGAAGCTCGAACATAAGTACATAGTCATATAAATTCCTGCCCCAAATCTTTACTGGAATCTGATGTATATGAAAGATACAGGTTAATGTCATGAGGTTATCCTCTGCCCAAGTGTTTCTATTATTAGCGTTAACCAGTGGCTGTATCCTAATAAAGTAGGCCCTCGTCGAGTAAAATAAGACCTTTATTGAAAGGATTTGGGTCAGTGACACATTTCAAAAACCATTGACAGATAACAACACGAGGGAGCATAGTCACGTGGCAGTAGGTACTACTTGGTGGGCTAATTGCAGGTGTAGCTTTGTTGCTCATTATGGCAACCTCAAACCTGTTAATGTGTTGATTCTCTAGGCATCCTTCAGATGCTCAGATTTCATTTAAAATAATTCTAAATGTCAGTTCTAAATGGTTAGGGGTCTGCCTGAATTGGTGTGCTCTTTGGACTACAAATACCTGGCTGGACAGGCGTTGATGAATGTTGGCAGTCACGCTCCTGGACAAATTCGGTTGGGATATTTCTCTTGAGCTGAAACGTCTTGCCAGAACCACCCACGGCGTGCTGTCCAACCATTGAATGCATGTATCTCTAGTTCAGAGTATGAATACACGTATTAATTACGATCCATATTCAATAACAGAAAGAAACATGAGACACACACAGTCAATGAATTTACATTTTAATACCCTAACACAAACAGACAGTACATTTGTAATAATACAGTGATTTCGTTTTGGCTTTTTTTGGTCAACAGTAATAATATGAAATGTTTAATGGAAGGGGTAGCTGTTTGTCGGAAGAGTTTGTTATTATTTAAACAGGATGTTTAATTACATTCTCCCTTATTAATAGTCGCAATTATTAGGTATTTATAGCATTTGATTCTGCACACATTACAACAATAGGTGTTTCAGTTTTCATAACATTTAACCTAAAACTCCCTTTCATTCAATGTCACCTCAAATACTTTTAACGGCCGCCATTTTTAAATTTAGCAGTGATTTGATATTACAAATTAACACTACACACACAGTACTCATCCCAAATATGGGTTTGTATCCTGCATGGTTTTCGTGAATTTAAAATATTTATTAGCTCCCACATACAGACAACAGACAGATACATTACATTGCAGGAACACCTTTATTGCATTTCTTATCAATTACCAAAAACTTTTTACCATAATTTTGAATCACCCCCTGTATATATAACATTTTGAATTATGCTTCTTGTGCCCTTGCTTTTATGATTAATCTTTTATAGAGTCTATATTTAAGAAAAAAAGAAGAGAATGCATTTTTCTTTAGGCATTCATCATTTCTTCATTTATGAAACAATTAATTTAATTTGTTCTTAAAATTACATATGAAGCAACTAAGTTTTCAGAAGAACGGAATAATATATAAATCCCGTATATATATATATATATATTTATATGTATATATATTTATTTATATAGAGAATACATATTTATATATATATATATATATATATATATATATATATATATATATATATATATATATATATATATAATATAAAATATATATATATATATATATATATATATATATTTATACATATATATATATATATACATATATATATATATATATATATATATATATATATATATATATATATATATATATATATATATATATATATCAGGGGCGTATACATAGGGTAGGCAGGGTAGGTAGCTCCTACCCAATATTTTTTAGTCTTTTTAATAAAATAATTTAAATGGTAAAGTAAAATAAATTATTAGAATTTTATATGAAAGTGTAAAAAAGAAACTGATTTATAAAATAAATTTAAAGAAAATCAACTACTTTAGTAATAACAATTATAATAATTAAATTCATTTGGAAATTTTCCTTCCTACTCTGTTCCTAAGAGTAAATTGGAAAGCGGTGGGCGTACGGGTAGATCTTCATATTTCATATAAAATATATAGGAAAAAGCCAAGCGTCATACCTTGCTGTTGAGCGAAAAAATAAGCAAATTTCGCGAGTACGAAACTTTCGCTCACCCAGTGAAATCGTACGAAATAATTTGAAAAAAAGATTTTGAATCTCTCTCTCTCTCTCTCTCTCTCTCTCTCTATATATATATATATATATATATATATATATATATATATATATATATATATATATATATATATATGCCCTGCCATATATATATATATATATATATGTATATATATATATATATATATATATATATATATATATGTATATAAATATATATATATATATATATATATATATATATATATATATATATATATATATATATATATATATATATATATATATATATATATATATATCTTTTTATATGTATAATATATATATATATATATAATACGATAAGTTTCTCTTAATATTATTTAAAAGCATGACAACAGTTTTTAGTTTAAAGTCTTGCTGTTGTGATTCATTGAATTTTATTTGTATGCAACATTTTTTTAAATTAAGTGTTGTTTACCTTTATATAATTAAAATAATTATTTAAAAATTCTGGTAGGCCTATGTCAAGCTTTGTCAATCTTATGCATATATAATACACAAAAATAAACATAGCTTTATTCAAAAGGACGTGAAAAATTAAATTTTTAATTTCAAAATAATGTCCAAAGGCAATATTATTTATATTGCAGAATTATATATATATATATATATATATATATATATATATATATATATATATATATATATATATATATATATATATATATATATATATATATATATATATATATATATATATATATATATATATATATAAATATATATTAAAATAAATATATATATATATATATATATATATATATATATATATATATATATATATATATATATATATATATATATATATATATATATATATATATATATATCAGTTTCATTTGCAGAAAGCTAATGATAATACAGTCTAGTTGGGAATGGTATTCTCATTTATTGAGTTGCAGAGTTTCGGGCCAATTCTCGCTATTAGTATAGCAAGTTCGTGTAGCACTTGAAACAGTGGCCTAAAAGGCAGCAGAGAATTCTTTTTCCCATGGCTTCCACTCATTCTCAAGTCAAAGAGGTCAGGCAGGGCTCACTCAGAGAGAGATGTATCATCTCTCTGGGCGGAGAGATCTGTCTATTGCCAGGCGAAATAATGAGCATGGTTTTGGAAAGCATTTTGGGCTTTTTTAGTTCATCAAGATAAGCTAGTGAGGCCACTTGTTATGCTAACTTGGCCCATTCAGATTCAGGCCCAATAAGAAGAAGGAATAAAAGTTTCTTATATATATATATATATATATATATATATATATATATATATAATATATATATATATATATATATATATATATATATATATATATATATATATTTATTTATATAATATACATATGTAATATATATTTATATATATATATATATATATATATATATATATATATATATATATATATATATATATATATATATATATATATATATATATATATATATATTTATTTATATATATATATATATATATATATATATATATATATATGTATATATATATATATATATATATATATATATATATATATATATATATATGTATATATATATATATTTCAGGAGCGTGCATTGAGTATGCGCCGCTAGTACAAACTTACAACTGATGATGTATATATTTATTTTATTATTTTGGAACTATCAGATTGAATTTTTGTAATTTTTTAAATATGAAGCCATATGGCTATTTTGCCGTTCCTATGATGATAGAAGACATATTACTCAGTGTACTCAAAAATTAACTTTTATTAAAAGTTCATTTATTACTAAATATTTTGAAAATAAACGGTTTGCTTCATTTTTCTGTGTTGATCTAGTGGTTATGTGATATTGTGTTTATTAGTTTTTAATTAATACATATATATATATATATATATATATATATTATATATATATATATATATATATATACCATATATATATATATATATATATATATATATATATATATATATATATATATATATACAGTGCCAATAAAAATCTTTTACAAAAGATAATAAGGCAAAAGTCTTTGTTTAATATGTTTTTTTTGCCTTGGATAGTTTATTTACAAATTATTAAATATTAATATTTAGTCATGTCACTCATATATTTTGTCTCAGCTTCACAGTCGATTAGGCGGGTTCAGTAGGTTTGAAGTATCTGGTCCATGGCTACCGAACACCTAACTTGAGCCTCCTTCAGATCATTGATGCACTTGAGTCGTGTCTCTTGAACCTTATTTTCAGTATTTCAGAGCATTTCCAATGGGTTGAGGTCTGGAGAATTACAAGGCCACTCAGAAAATAATAATGTATAGTCTTTGAAAAACTTTTGTCAAGATCTTTCCAGCCTTGTGGGCCAGGGCACCATCATCCATAA
>JABUQX010097038.1:32500-37040 GCA_015478945.1 Trachelipus rathkii
TACATTAAACAAATATTAGGTTTTAAACTATTGACACATTACCTAGCATTTAAGCAATTATTAATTTTAGTATTGATCATGGAATATTATATCCTTTATCGCTTTCCTATCCTTTCCTTATTGGAACATTAGATTATTATTTTGCATTTTATTTTCTTTCAAAAAGAAACTTTTTCTTTACAGTTTGAATTTTAAATATTTAAAATATTTTAAAAGTAACTGGCCCCCTCTCCTTAGTGAGAGGTGTGGCCCTACCAGGATATCAGGTCAGAATAACAAAACAAAATAACAAAACAAATGCTTGGGGAAAAAAAAAATTACCACTCCAGCAGTCAGTGTTTCAGACCAATCTAGTTATGTAATATCATTCAATCTTCCTTATCAACTTTTTATAGGTTTTAATAATATTTCACTTAGAAAAAAAAAAAGTATCTTCTAGGAGAGATCTTAAAAAAATTTTCCTTAAAATAATAGGAACTTCTAATAAGTAAGAGTTAAAAAAATCTTCTATAAAAAAATAATAAGACTTCTAATAAGTAAGAGTTAAAAAAAAATCTTTCTTAAAAAAATAATAGGAACTTCTAATAAGTAAGAACTAAAGTATTATTTACGATTATTCATCTATGTTTAACTCTATATAAAACTAGAGTACTCTAATATATGTCTTGCATCCACAAGTTCTCTCCCCATCTAAACAAAATTTGACAGACTAAGGAGGCAGGATCTTTTTCATAGTTTCTCTTATGTCCCCCTGTCTCTGCATCATTGTCATACCTTAGAAACGAGAGTAAAGACAGGATCTTACCATAGTTCCTTTTATAGTCTTTTTGTCTCAGCTATATAACTCATTCAGACATTTAAGGTTTATCAGTAGAACGTTGTGATGTCTTACTACAAGCACCATTTAAAAGCATACTATTTCTGATACTAGGTGACAAGATATTGTCCTGGGGCTAGTATATCACTTAAAATTAAATTAGTCTTCTAACTTTGGGGGTTTCTAATCAAGCTATTGTATAGCTTATCAATCGATCATAGTTTCATACAAGAAATCTATAAAAACAACTAGAATACCTAGACTTATAGGAATAAACAAACTGTAAAAACAAATTTAGACTAAAATAACTAAAATCTATCTTAAATCTATATTTATTTAGGATATGTTTTCTGTCGAGTAGCAATTATAAACCTCTTTTAACTCTTAATTTTCCAGAATTTTCCCAACCTTGGGGAAAAAATACTCTCTACATCAGTCTCGAGACAGTCACACTAATCACACCTTTGATATTGCTCTTCAACAAGAAAGAAACTTTGTGCATTTTCCTTACAGTATGAAATATCCTTTAAATTATGCACAAAATATGCAAGTAAGCAATATATGAGAAAACTGTATACTGAACAATAGACTTATATCCTTATATCCATCCAAAATTTTGACTGAGTTCTATAGCTATTCTATGGCTAGAAGTGTAGCCTCTGTCAATCAGACAACACACTGTTGCGCATACAAGTATCTGATGAAAGAAAATCTCTGTAATTTTTCCTTACACCAAAGATTCGTTAAGGAAGCAATCGTACCCCACATCCCAATGCGGATCTTTATTTCAAAAGGTTCTTAGAAACATGTGTCAAAGTTTTTGGTTTGTTGCTGGCAGCTACTTGGAAACTCAAAGATCAGAATATTGGTCTAAACTAATATATATATGAAACATAATAATAAAACAAAGCAAAAATCTAGCGAGTGTTTCTTTTCTTAAATTGATGAGAAAAGTCGGATATCATGCCATTTTACTTTGGCTCACACAGAAAGTACCTATCAGTGGCTTCGTTCTAGTACAGAAGAGTGACTTGGGAAAAAGATTTTGGTACTCTCATCTTTAGATCAACATCTTAGAAATCAAAACAACATTGCACCATCTCTCCTTTTAACTCTATAACTAAGGTACTTTGCCGTATCTCAATCCTCAGCAGGCCAAGATTTATTTCAAAAGGGAGAAGTGTGTATTGAATCTTTTTACATTAAAATCAGTCAATTTATAGAACATATTTAGCAAAGAAAACTTAATCCAATCTAATAGGAGGTATGAAATAGAAGCGTATATCTACAATACCACCAAAAGTATTTTTCTTAATCCTCTATCATCTAGCCACAAAAGGATGCAGTTATATAAACTCCTCTCATTTATACAGTGTCTCATAGCATTTTGCTACTAAAAATTTGCTCATAAATCGCAAACATTCAGTCAATCTTTTTCAGGGTCTGAATCACAGTGTACTCTAATGTATTAGGCAAAAGATTAAACTAGAAAGCCAATAAAATTAGCATATTACAGGCAAAACATTCAAAATCCTAAAATCAATCAAATATTGGCTATATATGCAGTTGATTATTAATCAGACTAGCTAGCTTAAATTTCGTGAAACAAACTGATAAACTATCACCGGCCAGCAAAATTCATCCCATGACCACAATACCTTTGTATGACCTTATTCACACATTTGTCCCCAGCTATCACCTTCTGATCAACCAAGCTCCACCATCCTTATAAGCCATTTTATTTAGGCTTACCTGCGCTCTTATAAGTGCTCAGAGGGTGTCAGGGTGAATCAGGTGAATTGGATATCTTTTACAACTATCCAGTGCTTACTTCATCAGTCATAATTATAACTGTCTCTGGCATCTCTAACAGACTATCTAAACCTTGGTGAGGCCTCATAATCCTTAGACTGGAAGAACAACCTTCCCAGTGATGTAAACATCATGTAAGTAATTTGTTTCTGCAGCATAGTAAACAGCAAAGAAATTAGATTAAAATGAGCCTAGTAACCCAATCAGTCTTAATCAATCTAACATCAATTTACTTATTACTATACTCGTCCAAAAGTTTGGTGGCCAAATTATGAAATAAAATGCTGTACCAAAAATAATTGGCAGCTAAAAGAATAAGATTCTTGGAAGAGATTTTAGAACATCAAAGAATGATTAGAAGCAATTTAAATGCCTGTTTCATCAATACATCACCAAATGAGTGGTATTGCTCACTTACCTACACATACATACATATATATATATATATATATACCATAATATATATATATATATATATATATATATATATATATATATATATATATTTGCTATATATATATATATATATATATATATATATATATATATATATATATATATATATATATATATATATATATATCTTATTGGAATATCTTTCCCCCTACTTCCTTGGCTACTCTAAACAGAATATGGATAAATGGCAGATAGTAAAGATAATTAAAATGTTCTTACTTGGAAAGTAAACCATATTGAAATGGGCATTAAGTCTGGCATCAACCCACGTTCTCTAAAAGATCAGGCTGAGGTATCAGCCTGTATTTACATGCCTTAAGACTTACCCAGTATTTTGGTCGGACTGGCGGGATGGAGGCTCTTACCGCAAGATGCTGCTACCTCCTCAGAGGTTTTTCATGACTTTTATGTCAAAACTAGGTACACTAACTATGCCATTTGGCTCAAGTTTCTTTCTCATTTAGGGAAGTAATTTATCACTTCTTACTCTTTCTACCTCTAAAAGATGTTTTGCTTATCAACAGGGGTATTCTAATAGTTAAAGGCTGGCTGTTTCTACATTCAAAAATTTATCTTTGTTGGTACACCAGGCGCTCAAGGTGAAGTAAATTCCCTATATTTATTCAATTTGAAAAGAAAATGAGTGCTATCTATCATGAGCCTAAAATTTGAGGAGAAAATTTGGGACTACTTTGTCTTTAAATCTTGTAATAAATATGGGCCTGAACATCAGAGGCTTATATGATTAGAAGTCTTTCAGGAGACCAGAAACTTTCATTTTGAGTGACTTCTCCCTAAAAAGTGCTTAATCCTCGTTGTTGGAAGTAACTTTTTCTCTGTCTATATTAGAGATGAACTAACCTAGTCTCTTTTATGAAGACTACGCTTGCCAAGAAAGAGTTGTCGGCTTACCTTATTTAATCCTTGATCTTCTGAGATTGATACACATAGTATTTCAACTCAGACAACTCCCGATTCAGTTTGAATAAATGCTGGTCAGCTTATCACTAAAAAACTTCATCATGAATTAAAGATGTGCAGCTGACTGCCGGAACATGTAAAATGATAAAAAACAAATCCCATGCACAAGATGGTAAAAATTTCAAGGGTAAAATGTACATTATCTACCCAAAATCAAATCTTTACTTAAAACTCTTAGGACAAACTTGGCTTTCCTCTGCTCTGAAATATGTGAAAGTCCTTGATACTCTCTCTCCTTCTCTCCTATCCTTTAATTTGTCTCATTTCAAACCTTGTAGGTGTCCAGTCATCGTAGAATTGCTCTGCCTTTTTCCGTCAGAGTTTAGGATCTTGAAAGATATTTTGCTACGATCTATTCTCTCTTCCCAAACAAAAAAATTTAAGGCGTAGGCATATTACACATACTTTTTACATATATATATATATATATATATATATATATATATATATATATATATATATATATATATATAT
>JABUQX010097039.1:7500-12500 GCA_015478945.1 Trachelipus rathkii
AAAGAATGTAATTCGTAAGTATTACTTATTACAATATATATATATATATATATATGTATATATAGGTATATATATATATATATATATATATATATATATATATATATATATATAGTATATATATATATTATTATATATATATATATATATATATATATATATATATATATATATATATATATATATATATATATATATATATATATATATATATATATATATATATATATATATATATATTATATATATATATATATATATATATATATATACATACATATATATATATATTTATATATATATATATATTATATATATATATATATATGTATATATATATATATATATATATATATATATATTATTATTATATATATATATATATATATATATAAGATATATATATATATATTATATATATATATATATATATATATATATATATATATATATATATATATAGGTGGGCACGATCCGTTACCCCTTTACTAACGGAATTAGTTTTTTGAGTAACGGAGTAACAGACTCGTTACTTTTCTTTCATGCAACGCAACGAATAACTTTCGTTATTTTTTTCCTCCGTTACTTTTTAGTCCGTTACATTTGTTCGACTTTCTGCGTTGATAAATTGGACCACCTCGATCAAGCTAAAAATCCTTTCTTTATAATATATATTAATATTAGAAGAAGAAGTATATATAGAAATATATATATATATATATATATATATATATATATATATATATATATATATATATATATATATATATATATATATATATATATAATAAAATGTATATATATATATATATATATATATATATATATATATATATATATATATATATATATATATATATATATATATATATATATATATATATATATATATATATATATATATATAAAGCGGAATAAGGGGAATCTGCATAGAATAATAAATAGGGATGGTGCTTTCGTAACATGAAATGGATGCGAGGAGAGTGTGAGAAAACGAAAATCTGCATAACGTTGGCAGTAATGAAGAGGTGATAGTGAATGTATGTGGTTTGACGGTGCAAGAAGGAATAGGTATTTTAGGGATGAGGTCATTAGTAAGGAGGAGGTAATGGTTAGAGTGAGAAAGTTGAAGAATGGTAAATCTGCAGGTATAGAAGAAATTACTGGTGAAATGATCATGAACGGAGGAGAGATAGTGATTGAGTGGATTTGGAAGCTGTGTAATAAAGTGTTTATGAAAGGTATAGTTCCAAGGGACAGGAGGAGAGCAGTAAAAGTACCCTTATATTATGGTAAGGGGGTTGATTGAAACTGTAGAAATAGTGGAATTTGTTTATTGAGCGTTGTAGGGAAGATATATATGCTGGTATTTTGGTAGAAAGAGTGAGTCGAGTGACTGAGGGACTGATTGGTAAAGAACAAGGTGTGATTAGAAGTGGTAGAGGATGTGTGGATCAAATCTTTACATTGAAACAAATGATTGAGAAACTGAGGGAGAAGAAGAATAAATTGTTTTTAGGTTTTATGGATTTGCAACAGGCGTATGATAGGATTAATGGCGAGGCTCTATGGCAGATGTTAGTGATATAGGTTATGGTATGCTTTGAATGGTATCAAAAGTATGTGTGACGATAGTGGAAGCGTGTGTAAGAATAAATGGAGCGAAAGTGATTGGTTTATCATGAGCGGAGTGAGGCAAAGCATGTGTTTGTTGGTGTCTCCTTTGATTATTCACCTATATGGATGGAGTTATGAAAGAATCTAGAGGTGGGTTGCAGGGGGTAGGTGTTAGAATGATGGAGAATGGAAGGAAGTGGAGGGTGCCTTATCTATTATATGCGGATGATTTGTTTTTTGTGGCGAATCTGAAGAGAGTTTGAAAGGATTGTGGTAGAATGATTTGGCAGGGTGTAAAAGGAGGGGTCAGGCAAACGTAGATAAGAGTTAGATATGGTTGTGAGTGAGAACAGTCCTCGGCGTGAAGTTATGTTGGATGGTGAGGAACTGGAACAGGTGTCAGAGTTTAAATATTTACGATATATGTTGGATGAAAAGGCAACGGATGATGCAGAGTGTAGTAAGAAAGTTGTGAATGGTAGGAAGGTGGCTGGTGCTATTAAATCTTTGGTGGATGTAAAGGGACTAGGTCTTGAGTGCTATAGGGTTTTACATGAGGTATGTTGTTGCCTTTGTTAATGTATAGTAGAGAAAATATGGTTTGGAATAAGAGGTATATATCTAAAGTACAACTTGTTCAGATGGACAATCTTAGGGGTGTTTTAGGTGTGAGAAGAAATGATAAAACGAAGAATGAACGCGTTATGGAGTTGTGTGGTGTGAAGAAAGAGTAAAAAAGAGAATAAAAAAAAGTACATTGAGATGGTTTGGTCCTGTGGAAAGGATGGATGATAGTCGTGTAGTTAAGAGGATGTAAAGTGGCGAGTGTGTTGGGAATCGACTGGCTGGGAAACCTTAGAAAAAGTGGATATATATATATATATATATATATATATATATATATATATATATATATATATATATATATATATATATATATATATATATATATATAGTATATATATATATATATATATATATATATATATATATATATATATATATATATATATATATATATATATATATATATATATATAATATATATATATATATATATATATATATATATATATATATATATATATATATATATATATATATATATATATATATATATATATATATATATATAACCATCTCAACTGCTTTACTCTGTATAGATGGCTAATAAAAAGATTTGGTCTCATCAACTCTCACATTTTCCAACTATCATTGATTCTCTACAATCTCTCCTGCAGATGCAGGTTTGTCGCAACCGTCCTACTTATAAAATCTCTCTATTATAGTCGAAACTGTTCTGCTAAACTCTAGTCGTACTACATCTTCTTTTCTGAAGAGGTGTGCTTCGATTGTTAATATAAAATTTATTATATTTATGATGTAGGTTGAATATAAGAGAATACATCTTAACGTTTGTAAAGGTAAGCTGTTAGCATTGATTGATTGCTAAAGAATAACTAGGTTTCGTCCATCATTTCCATCAGATGTTGAAGTCAGACCGTTATCTTCCATATCATTAGTGTATATATATATATATATATATATATATATATATATATATATATATATATATATATATATATATATATATATATATATATATATATATATATATATATATATATATATATATATATATATATATATATATACTGGTTGGAACATTTTAAGACAGGTGGCGCCACTGCTCTCAATAAGAGGGGCTAAGTTTGGTTTGTATTTGAAACGCACTGAAAAGATCAGAGTGATATATTTCCTCAGGACCGAGTTTCATCCTGGTGAGTGAAGACATGCTGTCGTGTCTCGGCGGATTGCCTCGATGTCTTCAATTGAGTTAAATCGTTTCTCTTTCAGCTAAATTTTCAATTTTGGAAACTGTAGAAGCTGGAAGGAGCTACATCAGGTTAATAGGGTGGTTGGGTAAGCACAGGTATTTGGAAATTGGTAAAATTCCGTGACCGAGAAGGCCACATGATCCGTTGCGTTGTCTTGGTGGAGGACCAAATTTTTGTCTTGCCAGAGTGCATGGTTTTTCTTCTGCACTTTTTCGCGCAAACGCTGAAGGACACTTTTATAGTATTCCTGGTTAACTGTTTGCCCTCTAGGGGTAAATTCGTGATGCACGATACCCGTGGAATCGAAAAAAAAACATTAACATTGTCTTCACATTCGACAGACTTTGTCGCGCTTTTTTCGGTCGTGGAGAATTTGGATCCTTCAACTGCGATGATTGCGCTTTTGTTTCTGCGTCATACCCATAAACCCATAATTCGTCGCACGTAATTACCCTATTTAACAAATCTGAGTCACTTTCGAATCGATTAATGAGAGTAGTGAGGTGACAACCACATCGAACTTTTATCTGCGTAAATATATATACCCGGGTTAGGGTTATCGTACCGTCCTAAAATTTGGCCGCCCGTCAGATGGTGACGTAACCTCGTCGTAATGTAAAATGAAGCTTATAAAATAAAAATTACAAACAATATATGCAAGTTTCAACTTTGAAAAAAAATATATTTTAGTTGACGTTAATAAAAAGAAAACGAGATTTGAAAATAGAAATGTCAATCTTCAACCTTTAGAAAACGGGTTATCTTTGTAAGATGCATCCGTGCTCTTCCTCTAGTCCTATTTATCCTTCCTCTTCTGTTTTGCATTCCATACCTTTCTTCTTTTATTTCAGTTGGGGACCACCTGAGGGGGTCCCCAGCCATCTATTAGAAACTTTAATCCCTCCATATTTGAGATCTACGATCTTATAAACATATACATTGTTACCAATATGGGGCTAAACGAATGTTTACTAACTCAGCACCGCGTAAGGTATGTTAGGTTTGTCGTTGTACATTATATTCTTAGTTCAGATTATGATATGTAAGCTTTATTGATGTGAAAACTTTGTTACGTTAGCATATATTCGTTGGTCAGTATATAAAGAACTTATTTTTATGTTATATTTATCCAAAATGGTACTCGAAATATGACTTGAATCAATAGATCAATAGATCGTGGAAGGGTGGGAGGGGAGGGGAGGGGTTGGGAGGGGTGGGGTGGGTGGTTTGATTTACTGATTTACTGCTTTAAGATCAGTAAACTATTACACTTTACTATAATATTTTATTCAAAGAACTTATTTTTATATTACGTTTGGATAAAACTTTGTTATGTTTGCAATTATTCGTTGGGGATTATGATAGGTAAGTTTATGATAAATTTTTGTTAAATATTACTTTGGTAATGTAAAAAACTTTACGTTAGCATACAATATATTTGTTGGTCAGTATGATAATTAGACAAGGTTAGGATAAATTTTTGTTAAATATTACCATGTTAATGTAAAATTAACATTGATATGTTAGAGATATGCTTGGAAAAAG
>JABUQX010097039.1:20000-22500 GCA_015478945.1 Trachelipus rathkii
GCCTCACTTGTTTTGAGCTACCGGGGGCTTTTTATATAAATAAATATTTAAAAAATATATATACATACATATATATCGCATACACACATATTATATATATATATATATATATATATACATATAGTAAAATATATATATATATATATATATATATATATATATATATATATATATATATATATATATATATATATATATATATATATATATATATATATATATAAAAATATATATATATATATATATATATATACATATACATATATACACATATATATACATATATATACATATATAAATACACACGCATATACCTATACATAAACATACATATACATAATATTATTATCATTATCATTATTATTATTTTCAAAATGCTAAACACTATATTTCACTATTAATCACTAATTACTATATTTTATTATTATTATTATTATCACCGCAATCACTGTTATTACTATTAGTATGTTTGCTATATATATTTCACTATATATTAATATTATTTACCACTATTCACCATATTAAAAATTATCATTAACATTATTATTATTTATCATTATCACCAAAATCACTGTTATTACTATTAGTATGTTAAACGATATATCACCACCATTCGCGGAAAGATAAATGTGATAGAAGGGGTTTCCAGCCCCTTGCTACCAGTGGAAGAGAATTTGGAAAATTTACTTCATATGACTCGACGATAGACTTGAGAGACGCAGCTTCACCTTCTACAATTTATTATTTTAAATTTCTTCTTTATAATTTTATTTTTGTATTTAATAATTAATATTATAAATACAATATATATATTATAAACATACATATACATAATATTATTATCATTATCATTATTATTTTCAAAATGCTAAACACTATATTTCACTATTAATCACTAATTACTACTATTTTAATATTGATATTATGCTACACACTACTCGTATGTTTTAATATTAATATTATTAAGCTCTACACTATATTTCACTATATATTAATATTATTCACCACTATTCACTATATTAAAAATTATTGTTAACATTATTATTATCATCATTATCACCCCTATCACTGTTATTACTAATAATATGTTAAACGATATATCACCGCCATTCGCGGAAAGATAAATGTGACAGCAACTTGCTACCAGTGGAAGAGAATTTGGAAAATTTACTTCATATGACTCGACGATAGACTTGAGAGACGCAGCTTCACCTTCTACAATTTATTATTTAAATTTCTTCTTTATAATTTTATTTTTGTATTTAATAATTAATATTCCAAAATAGCCAAAAGAAATAATTTTAAAATTTTGCAGCTCCTCGAACCCAGATTACAAATGAAATCAATTTAAATGTTTAAAATTTTAAATTTTTAAAATCCCAAATCGTAATTTTCCTTTCCATTGAAATTTCTAGCTATCTTGAGCCAAAAGCTTTCTTTCTCTCTCTCCTCTTAAAATATTCCAACCAAATCTTCAGTAGATTCCCAGATCTCTTCAATAAATCGCCTCTGACTATCCTTCTTCTTTCCAAACTCTCTCTTCTGGTCCTTCTGTATTTCGCTTCCCCTTTGGTTTCACTGCGTCCACACTCGACGACGGTCGAATCATATATATATATATATATATATATATATATATATATATATATGATAGTATATAGTAGAGTGTATATATATATATATATATATATATATATATATATATATATATATATATATATATATATATATATATATATATATATATATATATATATATATATATATATATATATATATATATAAAAGACGGAGAAAATTTTTTATCGCGGCAGGAATCGAACCTTACTAACAGCGTCGCAGTTAGCAAAATGTACAGAGGCTCTACCAATGGACCGATCCGCCTCCCGAGAAGAAGTTATCTCGAACAGTTTTTAAGTTTCCTGCTTCGATATCACTCGCTTTGAAACTGGTACTTATTTAAATCTTTGCTTAACCTTGGTTGCGGGGGAGTTCATTACCTACCACAGTGGGGTCTTGGTCAGAGGAAATTGTGTTACATTTATTTTATAACCAAGTTGATTAGAAAGCAAAGATAATCTAGGGTTTGATAGCAAACCCTGCATCGGTTCAACGCATTTGAAAATTCTGGCCACCGTAACGTGGTATCACATCCGAACGAGTGCAGGAACTTGTACCAACAGATTTTCCTGCAAAAGTAGCTTTGTGTCGATGGATGCAACAGAAAATTGCAGACAATTCTCACCATTTAGCAGAAATATTGTTCACCGATGAGGCAAATTTTTCCAGAGACGCCATATCGAACTTCCACAACAATCACATATGGGCTGATGAGAACCCACATGCAATAGTTGAAAGCCGCCATCAACACCAGTTTTCATTGAATGTATGGGTCGGAATTGTTGGCGACCATTTGATAGGTCCATTCTTTTTACCAGAGAGGCTTACTGGAGACGTTTATCGCCAATTTCTTGAACATGACTTGCCTACACTACTGGAA
>JABUQX010097039.1:37500-54111 GCA_015478945.1 Trachelipus rathkii
ATTCTAAATGATTGTTCGTATAAAGCTGAAATTTAGGATAGTAGAAGGATATTCAGTATGTGTATAATATTCTAGAAAGACTTTTTGTGATATTATTTAGGAATATTGAGTGAAGTTGTTCTCAGTCAACCGAGGTGACTATGAGATCAATTAGAGCGGGCACTATATATTAATGATTAATTAAAATATACAGTCCGTTATATACAAACAATTAATTGGAGTGCTTTAATATTATGTTATTTAGTGAATCTGTTAGAATTCAGTGAAAATATATGGTTTCATGAATACCATCAAGAAGTATAATAATAAATAAAATATAAAAATAATAAATAAATATATAATATAATCATATATATATATAATTAGGAAGTTAAAGTACAACCTCCTGATTAGATAATGGGAGAAATGTATCTTTAGGATTTATCTTATTCTTTTTATTGTTTATATAACTTAACAAATTACGTTCTTTACATACTCACCTATAAAGACATATAATAATCATCATAATAATCAATATACTCACACATTCAAATACTACCTACATTATATACTCATTACCTCAACCTCCTAGTACCTATATATCAACAACGATTGATGGAACTGCTGGAGTACAAATTTTTCTATAATATTGTAAGTGTTTTAACTACCACAATTTCCAAATCTACTCAATTACAAACCACTTATTATCTCAACCTCTACTTAGACCCACTATAGTGTATACTATTGAATTATTGATTTGACTTGAGCTTTATTGTATGAACTTCTTTTTCTCTCACTAAATCTACTTGTAATCTACGTTTCTACTCATCATACTTCAATCTTCAGTACACATCACTTATAATCAACACTATCTCGTCCAACCTCTCTTGTCTCAATCGTTGACTCTATTCGCATCTCATTGATCTATTCGATCTATTGACTTTCAAGTCATCATTTCGAGTATCATTTGTGCATAAACATATGAAATGAAACATTTAAAAGCATTATCAAAAGAAACAGTATTTGTTTCAATCGTAACTCAATCACGTTTCAATTAATTAACTTACTTACGCATCATCTCACAACTATGTACTCAAATTCAGTCCTCACATATCAGACCAAACTCGTAGAGACATTCAAGCACCTTTTCATATATTGCACTATATATCACCTGTTGTAACGTTATCATTCACATCCCAAACCAATATTAACGAAGAAAGAAAGGAGATTAATAACCTTGTAACCGTCATTATAACATGAGACTCATGCGTACGTAACACACATAACTATTAAGGAGTAAAACATTACTCTTTTGTCTATATCTATAACTAATACATCATTTAACTATTGGTTCTTTACAATGAGACACTCATGTATCACCATATTACAGAGCATAATTATTATTATTTTATCACACTTCATTTTATTTCTTATAGTTGCGCTTATACCTCTCTATATATATTATACAGATCAATAGTATATACTCTAACATAATCATATAGAGTTTATACATACTATAAAATTAATATAAGCTCAAACATATATACTATATATATGATTTAGAGTATATAATTAATAGTATTCGAGTCATAAAATATATATGGTAGAGGTGGTAGATGATGACTGTACCCTCATTATGATTTATACGAAGTTATACTAGTACTACCCTAGGGTATCCCGAAGGGGAACCACTACCCCTAAAAAAAATTATAAGTTGATATCGTATATAAAGTATAAAATTTGGTTGAGAGAGATTATTACATGATAGATGTATAAATTTTCATAGAATAGAACTTTTAGGTATTATATATATATATAAGGATACTGAGAGGATGAGATTGTGATTCCGGCACACGGTGCTGGAAGTGCACTTATATAATATGCGGTGTACCTAGTTATATAATAAACTCACTCAGTTCGTATAGACAACAATATTGGAAGTGCTTATATATGATATATTGGATATCTGATAGATTTCGAAATAAAATGGTTATAAAAGACTATCATCAATAGAAATAAAATATAAATATAAATAAATATAATATAATATTTATAAATAATAATATAATAAAATAAATAAATTAAAATATAATATAATTTCTTAAAATATCTATTTTTATGAGTTATTATAACATATAATATTTACTGAGTTATTTACATACCCTATTAAAAAGCAGTACTATATTCTACTATAAAATACAAAATAACACACCATTATACAACTCATACCTTTCTCATTATACCTCATATCATGACATATGTGATCTATTGATCTATATTGATTCAAGTAAATAATTATTTACATTAAATTTGTATACGAGTTATTATTACTCACTCACATACCCAATAAGCAGTAAATTACAACTAAATCAAACAATCTATTCATCAACCTCCCTTACAGGATCCAATGTGTATCTACGAGTGAGTTGATCTATGATCATGCATATATTTGTAATATAAAGTTAAGTTTTGTGACACAATAAAATTTGTAACGTATTATAACACTCACTCACCGAGCATCAAGCGTGAACATTCATGTATTCTAATTAAGAATTCAGCAAAACTCACACACCTCAAACTCAGCTAGGACACTCATGCCCCTATTCAGTGGCGAGGAGAGGAATCCTCATTGACTACTTTAGCTATAGATCTATTGATTCTATCTACTCTAGGCATATTCCGTAAAAAGTTAATTTATTGAAATACACAATTGGCATTTATTGGTAAGAGTTCTTTATACAATGATCAATCAATATATGTTAACGTAAAAAGTTTTTCACATTAATAAACTTACTCCTGAGGCGATCACTCTAAATGAAAATAGCCTCACAAAGACAACCTACACGCCTTAACACATGAATAAAACTGGTCCAAGCTTGTTGAAGCTCAGAGTAATAGCCGGCAACATCGCACGCAGTAGGACGTAACTTATGTAAGTAACACAAACATCTATAAGTGTCATAGCAAACCACTAGTTATACCTATTCACACAAATGAGACATAATGAGCTCAATAATCTCTTAACATAAATTATACTCGAATAATGCTCACCCTAACAGCTTGAGAAAATTAGTCAATCATTATGCAAAATTTTGCTTCAATCACAAGACTGTAATTATAATACAGATCAATGAGTATACTCCTAACATCACCCACATAAGGTTTCACAGTAAGACGCTACAAGAGAAGTTTTTAAAAGCATTAAAATAATGTACTATAAAGTAGTATTATATTTTTTAATATGACATAACACTTCACAGGAACCCTGGTAAAACGCAAAGCAATGGAAAGAGTCTCGGGGTCTCTCGACCTTACAGGGGGACGGACGGGGGGCACGTAGTACCCCTTAACACCGTACAAAACTGGCTCACCAATTACAGAACGGTCGGCAAAGGTTACTCAACAACCATAAAAAGTATATAATATAAGTTTATTATCTCAAACCACCACATTACAAATAGACGTCACAATCCATACTCAAGTAGTGTTATACAATCTAATACAAACGACCATTATTGTCAAGAGAATGGTGAGAGTGTGAGCATTAACGATCAGGTGAAGAGTTTATTACAAAAAAATTTTTAGAAAGAGATCACACCTTTTTGGAGAGTTTATATACCTTACTCATTATGTAACTTATAAAACATTCTTATAAAATGTAGAAGTATAAAACTTATACAATAGATAAAATCTTTTTAACTATGTATTAGTGTATATAATACACATTGTTTATCATAGAACATACACAATCTATTTCACTGACTTGCAAAATATCAGATGTTTTACATAGGGTGTTATTGCACTGTGAAAGTAAAAGTTCTATTCTGAGAGTATCACGCCATATCAAAATCTCTCAAAGCAACTAATAGGATAACAATAAGCTGGACAGAAATATATAATAGATATTTTAAGGTGTATATAACATATAATAATTTTCAGTTAAAGAACATTAAAAATATAAAATAAATAACATTAATTATAATATAAATTTTACATTTATAAATATTTTGCATGTCATGATACACTAAATGTCAGAAAGATGATTTCAAGAATCATAATAAGAAAATATTCTAACTCACTAAGATTTATATATAAATTGTTATTCTCAAGTTCATACTCACACCATCCTGACTATGAATGTTAAAGCATAAAATATTTTGCATGTACATTACACTAAATAAAAGAATTTTATGCAATATTTTCGGTATATTTAACTAACGTCAACTATAACTAACAGAACTATCATATGCCAGTAAGAGATGAAAACTCATATCTACTGGTATGACAAGTTATAATATAGCATTTTCTAGTAATACGAATTATAATACGGGAAACCACATATGTTATTATCGTATGTAAATTAATTACATTAGATATTTACACCATGGATGCTATTAAGAATAAAGTCCTCTGTTATATCAAATGTTAAGTATTAATGAGTGCGATAGTATAATTATATATATATCGATTTTTTATTTTAAGGCTAATATAAGATGTATTATATATTCGTGTAATGTTCAAGAACTGAGTGAAAACACAGATACACGTAAATGCATAATAGTTAACACTAAATTCGATAGGTTTCCTCTACTAGATTGGCGCGTTAACATAAACTCTATTTTAAAATTAACCTTATATATAAGATGACACTGAAAATGACAACTCAATCTATCATTATATATTTAATATATATATATATATATATATATATATATATATAATTATATATATATATATATATATTATATATATATATATATATATATGTTATATGTTATATAATATATAATATCTACTTACATATCATAGACTGTTCACTATATTATTGATATTAAGACAGAGTATGTCAAATAATGTCTCAGATGAACCATATACATTATATAATATATTCATTTTAACCTACTAAATAGACATTCAAACGCAAGTTCGATATAACTTGATGACTTTCATTCAACCTAGTATATTAGATTAATAATGGTTACTAATTAACCTTGACACTAAATATACTATCACTATATTGTAATAACTATATACAATATATTGCTTTCATTCTGAGTTTTACGAAAAAATGTTATATTTGAGAGACTAATATAATATCGTTAGGGTATTATATCGAAAGTCCTCTGAGCTAAGAGAAGTAACATTACTATAGGAGCAGATGAGAGATAGGTTTCATACATTATACACTAACAAGCTGAGAAAAATGTCTTACTAGACTGAAAATTTATGAGATAATGTATGACGCTGTAATACTGTTTTTTCAAAACTGGTTACGAGCGTCAGTTTTGATATTTTTTTTTCTGATATCTCTAATTTATTTTAATAATAGTGTTTAGTACAAAGTGATCCTAATAGTCCATTTAAGGGGTGCACAGACGCACGGAACGAACCAATTGAGAAGCTCTCAAATAGAGTGTGCATAAATAATATATTATTATGGACCAGTTCTGCTTGAGTGTATCACAACGACATCACACAACAACAACAATAATCTAATTATTATTTAACTATTAGTGTGTATTCTTTTTTAAACTAAGGAGAATAAAGCATTCTAGTTAAATATACTACACCGCCAAAGGAATGAGTAACGGAAGTCGGCGTGACTCTGGCCTTCGTCCGGCAGTGTAAGATTTCCACACGCGATAGGATACATAAAGTATTACTCCATCACCGCATTCACCCGGGAGAGCTGACATGAATCGAGTGAGGATAGATGCCCACTGATATTCTATAAGATTAACTAATAGGTGTCGCGGGGGTTCCTTCCGCCCTCCCTAGGGGATAAACCTACGCCGAGGAAAACGTTCACACCCCCTTGTCCGTCGGCTACACGCACGCCCCCACACCCCTATTAATATTTACTTTTTTTATAATATTTTATTATAAAGGTTTTTTTTATTCTCATTACTAATCAGTATGATAAAAAGCCTTTTAATCACGCAGCACTGATGCCATAACGAATATCGTACTCGGCTTATTTCTGGATAAAGTGTCGTATCTTTTTCAGAGATCACTCTATCATTTTCTATAAATATTATTTTAATATTTGGTTAATTAACTTTAAATCTAACACTAATATTATTATAAAGAGCTAATTATTTAGACGGACATTTTTCTTACACATTTCTTTCAATCACAAAATGAACTTCTATCTAATATACCTAACGAAATATTCCATTTGTCGTAATATCTAATTCAGTACTAACAATACAATATTACAGGTTTTCTATAAAAAAAAAAGAACACATAAAGACCAACAATATTAAGAAAAAAACCGATGAGAACTAGAGAAGCCTAAAACATAACCGCGGCACTAATAACACTCTAAACTACAACTTAAAGTACACGAATAAATGGGAGATTAATATCAATTTAATCATAAAGGATTTTCACATCACATATAATACTTACTGAAAGTTTAAATCATATATCAATTAGCAATAAATCAAAATATACGTATACCATAATTTATATAACTTTTATTCCAAACATAATGAAAAAAATAACTATTAAGTTAATTATTTTCAGTTTGTGCTTTCAGATATTATAATTTTAAAACAAAGGATTTATCATAATCTTTTAGTATCCAATTATCATTGTAAGACAAATACGTAAAAAACTGTTATATACATTAAACATAATGTTTATCCAAACATAACTACATAAATAATAAGATTCTTTATATAATATTATAAACTATACATATTACGAATATATGATATCTATCGACGTAACAATCGATTTTTAACATTAATTAATAATAGAGCTATACACATAACTAACCATTGAATAAAAGATATAATTGATATAATACGTACATAAACTCACTAACACTACTCATTATAATATATATATATATATAATATAGTATATATATATTTATACATATAATATATATATATAATATATAATAGCGTTAGAATAATATAGAACCTACTAATAAATTAACAAATATTCCAGTAGCTTAACAATCATAGAAAATAAATACCTAACCTCTTATCGTTACAAATAAGTAACTATTCACACACTTTATTTCAAGCATATATATTATCTAACATTATCAATGTTAATTTATACTAAATAAACGAGTAATTATTTATAATACAATAATAGTATATTAGAGAGTACAAATAACTCTGATCTAATCACATCATAACTGTAATGAATAATAAATATTGGTGATAAGAGTTGTATAATCATGTTTTACTATAAACTATTCGTAACATTAAACAAAATATAATTCTATACATATATATATATACTCATATTAATATAATTATTAATTACACCCTAGCGAATGAGTATATATAATCGCATAATCATAATATATATCAAAAGATTTAACCAAACTAATCTAAACAATAATAAATGACAAAAATTATCCTACTTATAACTATATAAAAAATATAGTTCTTATGGAGATAAATAATAATATCTATAGTATAAATAGAGCGAGTAATAATTTATCTGAGATTTTAAAAAGAGCACATGATATAAATCAGTAAATACATACTAATCTAATATGACTCACCACCTCACATTATATATCATACCCTGCTATAGTCCCTACTACTCATATATATACGCCACCAACCACATACTCTGTGAATCATTATTATTTGAAACTCACTATTTGATTAAGTTTACTAATATTAATTTCAATTATATAAGAGTATCAACTATATTTATGACATTTAAATATTATCATATAAAATATATAAGTTATTTATTATATACTATAAATGGAAAACTTATACTAAATATAATATATATATGACTTTTAACCAACTAGTTTATAACTCAATCATAAAGTATACTTATCACAATTACATAAATATAATATATATAATAACCTTAGCGACTAAGGAATATAATGTACAATGCAAAACCTAACACACATATATACCTATGAGTATTGAATTATTATTATATGCATTATATATAATCAGCATATAACATCCCTCATTGAAAAATTTCCTTTTATATACTAGATTACTAAAGGTAAAGTAATAAGCTAACAAGGTATATCATTAACAATATATATTATACGAGATTAATGTTCACCACTTTTCGATGCACATATTTATGATCTAACTAGTTTATAATAGCCGTTATATATATAACAAAAATTCCACTTAACATAATGAGATGACCTAATCTAATCAAAGAATTATTCCTACCATCTTGAACTACTGGAATTTAGAGACACTATATCATATTTACCCATTCACAAAGTGTCACCGTTTCGAGAGAGTAATCTATCTATCATCATTATTTGACCTATATAACTGATGAAATCGCGAATATAACATATTTTAAGAACACTATAGCAATCCCAATCCCTTGCTCCACACTTGTCACCCTATAGCGCAACAGCCTACTATAATCAATTAATCTCTACCACAGACTCACAGAAAATCGTATATACACTCGAAGCCGCCTCCGTTTCTAAACACATCATCGCAGTTTAACCAGTAATATCTTACAAAAACTCATCATTTCTCTAACAAATAGGTATTTTCACATGTCATAGTAATATTTAACATAACGTAACTTACCCTACGAATAAACAGTTTTCATTAAACCAAGAGTATCCAAAGCCTAACGAACTCGAATCTGAGCTTGCCGAGAGATGATTGCACACGGACTCTGCACGCCTCTGAAAGCGCGAGTAGAAATATACGAGAGAGAAGAGGCCATGACGAATAGCATATGAGGGATGAAGCGGGCTTATAGACAAGCACCTTACTGAGAGTACACTGCCTCCACGCACTTCTAGAGCTAACTACGAATGATAGTAGGCCAACTAGGTAGCCTAGTCGAGCATGGTTGAATTAATATATAACTTAATAACGAGGGGGTTATTTATGTATATAATGAAATGCAATTAATTTTATTAACCTGCAATACAAATTGTACTTTAGTAATACCTATATACACCCTTAAATGTTAATTAATATATTTCACCAACATTAGACTATTATATATAAAGGATAACTGCATATCTTTAGGAGAATCTCTATATAAGCAGAATATGAGTCGTGCAATGTGATTTTTGACCACTAACGCTATAAATCACGATCGATGACAAAGAGAAAACTTCAGGATAGATTATCATTTCTATACTGTAATACAAAGAAGAGCTATTATTAACATAGGTATCCTTCTAAATACCTTTCCTAGCATATATCACTATAGCAAGATATCGGTCATCTCTATTTTTAGTACTTCAGTCGTCAGCGAGTGAGTCATAACACATGCACGCTATCTGTCATAGGGTCAGATTCGTATCCTATATGACATGGTGATATATAATACATATGAGGAGTATATTATATAAATATAAATTTAGAATTGCAAGGTTAAAATTATTGCATTTCCTTATCATAATTAATAACCCGTTTATGGTATTAATTATTCACCTAATTGCGACAGTATACACCTACTGATTCTCAACGTTCGAGTGACGAAGGCGGAGGAACGGTAATGATAATGCTCTTCTTGGACTATATATATAAGTATTCTCGGTTCATCACTTATTTTGTCTCGTTCGAGTAGCGAGTAGTGACGTCAAACTACATGCTAACGCCATCATCTGCTAGGGTCCAGGTTCCATTCCCAGCAGGGTGAAATATACCATTAGGGGGTATGTACATATATCAAATTATATATATATATTATATATATATTTATATATATATATATATATGTAATTATATATATATATTAATATAATATATATATAATATATTAATATTAATATTAATATCATATATTATTATATATATAATATTAATATATATAAATATTATATACTGTATATATAGATATATATATATATATATATATATATATATATAAATATACATAGAGTAAACTATGTGACAACACTCATTCTTATTACTATTTCATGATTATATATAGACAACATAAGCGGTCTGTTATCACTATCCTACTTGATTGAAAAGAAATCTAGCACTTAAGGATGATAAGAAATATACCACACACATACAGTTGAGTAAATATTATATAATACAGGGAAAACTTGGGAAAGATATTTTGAGATTGAGTACCATGTAGTTTAATACAGTATTAATATATAAAATTAATTTTGGTCTTCTTTCGTTTTGTGATAAAATAACTTTATTTGGCTACCACCTCATAATTTCATAAAGAATTGAGTAAATTAATTTCAGAACATCTCACATATTTCATAACATTGAATGATGAAAAAATAGCTATACAATCAAAATTTATTGAGAAACTTTTTTAATTATAAAAGTCATGTCTATCACACTCCATCTAATAATAAATAAAAATAACTATATATATTTAACTTTAAAATGTAATATATTATGTATATAACAGAGAATAGAATTGTAATTTATAAGACAATTATATTCATTTTTTATTTCAATCTGGATTGATTAAAAATAATATATATAATAAAAATAAATAAAAAAAAAAAAAAAAAAAAAATAACAAAAAAAAAAACTGCAATTAAAACAATAAATGAATTAAAAGTGGTTGCTAGATGAACATGCATAATTGAGTATCCTAATATCATATAATATATAATACCGTCACTTATTTTTATGATATATAATATTTTTTTTCAATATATTGCTCAGTTATATGATACTAACAATGAATTTAAGTTGGAATGAACAGGATCTTCAAAAATATATAAGACCGGTTTCGATTTCTTCGCCGTCGGTTTTTTTTTATTTTTTTTATTAAGGATAGGCATTTGAAGTTGCATAGTTATATTGATTAGATTATATTAATATAATGTTTACATTCCTTTTTATGATAACTAAACATATATTATGAATTTTAAAGTATGGTAACTAAGAGACATGTATTCATAAACAGTTCGAAATAATTTACATTAAATTATATTTACATAATTATACACTTTTCTATTAATAATTATTTTATTATCTATATAAAGAAAGTTAAATATATATATATTAGGTATAATTTACAGTATATTAATAATATATATAAAATATATATAATATATATATATTATATTACTATATATATATTATATAATATATTAATATATATATTATATATATATCTTAATGATATTATATATATATATATATTATTATAATAATATATACTATATATATTATTAATATATATATATAATAATATTAAATATAATATATATATATTTTCTTCATCGATGTCAAAGGTTTTTCTATATATATATATTAGTATATTAAAAAATTTCAGTCCTTTTATAATAAATTTATAAAGAACAGCGAAATACCTGATACATAGAGTCTCCGGATAAGAATATCAGGAGTCGGGGTTATCTCTCGACCTTATAGGTGGACGACGGGGGGGGTGAAACTCTTCAGTTCCACCCACCAACTGTCCCCTACAGTGGCTCTGAGCCCCCTAATGGAAATATAATGCTTCCTGAACTTAAACTCAACTTACTCGCATATTTAATTGACTAAATAAAATTGCTTAAAAAACTGAATAGATTATTATTAATATTCTTATTATATTTATTAATTATTTTACATTATATATATATATAATAAATATATAATTATTATTAATAATAATTATTATCATTAATATATTTAATATTATTTAATTATTATTATTAATATAATCATATATTAATATTTATATTATTTAATTATTTTATTATATATATTTGTTACTTTATATATTATAAAAAATTATTTATGTATATATAATACACACAAATGCTCTATATAATAAATTTTTTTACTCCACTTGTACAACTAGATAATATTGAGAAGACCTGGAACACACATAATGACAGTCAAAAAAGAATGTGGCGTTTCTGTTCATGTATGTTAGAATCTCACTATCCGACAAACAGATGAGACAAAGCATGATCACAATGATGTAGATACCTTCTACTTGAGTGCGATATCGAATATACATTAACGTGTATGTATATACCTAGGCTCGATGCACAATTTGAGGTCGAGCATACACCGTAGTCATTCAGGAGGGCGATTCTGGAACATACCTATGCGTTATCTTGGTGGTGTTATCTATATGTGTTGAACAAAATAAAAATAAGTAAAAACACATAAATTTAACTGCGATAATTATATGATGTACAATTACTATGAATATACACATATTACGTTGTAGTGATACTAAATGAAAGAAATGTAATTTAGATACATCATTCCCTAACACTGAAAGATATTTTGTGGACCTTTTGTCTTTATATAAAAGGTTTGTTTTAGTAGTTTAAAATAAAATTCGGCTTAAGCTTAACTGGAAGCTGATAATCAA
The DNA here is from genome assembly GCA_015478945.1 of Trachelipus rathkii. Taxonomy (NCBI): domain Eukaryota; kingdom Metazoa; phylum Arthropoda; class Malacostraca; order Isopoda; family Trachelipodidae; genus Trachelipus; species Trachelipus rathkii. The sequence continues at coordinate 49,783 of JABUQX010097039.1, forward strand.
CAAGAGCCAAATATTTTTACTATGATCAAAGTTTACCATATTGTGGTAAACTTTGCTATGATGTAGTCAAAACCAAGATTCTGATATTGATGATGGAATAAACGATCAACACGATATATTTTGACGAAGAAGAGATACTATATGTAATATCGATACGAGGTCTGGCAATTGAACAGAATACTCTTAATTTTTGGCTCAGAACAGAAGAGTCCTACTATTGATAGTATGAAAGGATTGAAGTATTATTAAGATAGGCCTAGAATATATAAATATTATATGGAGAGATTAGTTTGATGATGATGATAATGATATTATTAAATATAATTACAATAATTCTTTTTGTATGTGACATTTAAAAAAAAAAAAAACACACACACACAACGGGCGAACTTTGATTTTCGGGTGCTAATATTAAAACAGAAGAACCTAAATACATTTTTAAGCTATTTTTTTCTAACATGAAACTTATTCAAAGGATTAATGATTTTAAATGCAGTTCCAAAAATTAAATTAAAAATTTAAAACAAATAAAAGTTGTAAAGCCCAAGGTTTCATGGTTTCCTTTAGCGACATTTTGTTGGCAACGGTGTTGATTGTAACTCTTGAGTCACTTTCCCGGGAAATGTTTAATTAACCGATAGGTACGATTAACTTTTTAACTAGAAGTCCTTACAATAACTTTACACTCTTAACGATACTTTTACGATCCACAAGTTTTAAACTAGGTTTCTGCTTATTTTCAGTCAACATGGTGTCATTACAACACGATTAATGGCAGCCTACTCTACCGCAAAAATACATATTGGGACGCGTGTAAATTTTGAGTTATGAATCTGAGGTATCAAACTACACGCGTAAAAAACTTGCTAAATTAGTAGATATATTTCGATATCCATGCTCCATATATATATTATTTTCTATTATCCCTAGAAAGCCATGCTCGTAACAAGATAAGGCTTGAGCAATCCCGTTGATTTGTATACACAGATCACTGTTTTTTTCTAATTTTCTGTATATGATTTACTCTCACTCAATATTTGAGCCTATAAAATAAGAAAATTTGGTAAAGGTTCCATTTATAAAGATGATGAATCGCACGAGTATGTGACTGAGCGGAGAACCGTAGTAATGCTCATATCTTGGACATTCTAGAAGTATTCTCAGGCTTTCCAACATATCTGTATATTTTTTGTCTACTATTGTGTAGGGTTTTCGAGTAGCTGATAGATGGTCAATTAAACGCGACAGCAATGAAAACGCAGCTAGCTCATACATGGATTAGGCGACTACTAAGAAATTAAATTAAAGGTCTTCACTGCCTCACTGACTCTACTTTAATTGAAATGCAACCGAGTACACTAATTAAGTGAGGTATATATACAAATTCAATATTATATGATATTTGCAGGTTAAAAATTTAATGTACAATATTAATTATATACCATATATATACACCGGAAAGTTTATTAGGTTGTATTTTATTGGTATAATAATAATAATACCAAGAAGAGCATTAATACGGTTCGAGTGCGAGCGGGAGGAAACGCGTAGTAATGTCTCTTCTTGGTACTAGTATAGAAATTAATTTATCGGTTATATTCTTCTTTTGAGTATCTCGTCGTAGACGTTAAGTCTAAACTACACATAGCACTAGCTATCTTCATTGTACTAGGGTCAGGTATATCAGAATAACTACTAGCTAAGATTGGTGGAATAATAATGCTCACATTAGGTGGGATTACATTACATGATTATTGATTGCAAGGCTTTAAACTTATTGCATTTCCTATACTCACAGAGGGTTGTACACCTCACTACTAAGTATTTTTAATAGTAAACTCACAGAGGATTAATACTACTAAAAAATAATTATATAATAAGAATGAGTGAAAACGAAATTATATGTCGTATATACTGAGCTCACATTATTTCTCTTGCTGAAGAAACTTTTAAAGATTGTATAATAATAAACAAATATAAAAATGTTATTATTAAAAAAAAAAACCAAATTTTTTATATATTTTTGTGAAATATTCACATCAAGGATAATACATCTTATATAACTATAAATAATATGACATATATTATAGTATGTAATATAGTAGATAATTCAGGATACATGTGCTCTATATAGGAAATGAGTTTACATATGAGCCACTGAAAAGATTTAAAATAATATTATTCACCATAGATCTTTTACTATAATAAATAAAATAATATAAGTGGGCACTTCAGTGCTACTCACGATTTTTAGGATATATATAAGAGTACCATATACTCTAGTTTTCTAGGTTATGTATATATAGATTATTTAGTATTAAATATATATATATTATATACATATGTATATTTACAAAATACCTAACAAATACTTTTAATCATAACCTGACTTAGAGGCCTAGAAATGTTAAGGATCCATATATTAAACTATGATTATATTAGATCAAATTATTGAATAAAGTCATATGTAATTATATATAATCACAATCACTTTAGATGAGTGCTGAGTATATAATCTTTTTACTAAAGAAGAGCGATCAATATTTCGTTTATTCACGTATATTTTCATATTATATTATTTTATATTTAAAGAGTATATACCTGTAGATTTTCACATTAAAATAATCGTATAGTAGTGACACCATCTGTGAGAGGTAAATTACACTATAATATATAAATTTATATATAATCTATACATATTAATATATATATATATCTAATTATTAATTATATATAATATATATCATAATATAATATTATTATATATAATATAATATATATTAATATATATATATATTATATATATATATATATATATTATATAAATATCTATATATAATAATATATTTATATTGTTATGTTTAATTTAAATCTTACAGACATTGCCCTTATATTATAGGAAGGAAATATATCTAGGAATATTTATTAATATCTTATATATAAATATTATATAATATGATATAATTATATATTAATATATATATTGAGGGATATAATTATATTCATCTATTTATAAGACTCACTAAGTATTTATATATGTAGTAGAAAAAAAAAAGTTAGTTAAATGTAAAGGATCTTCAATACCAGCTATAAGAACACACCATATTATACTATATATATCATACTACCAGAATTTTATTATGAAAATACTTAAGATAAGATTTGCTTAAAAAATAATAATAGAAATATGAAATTATAACTATAAATATACTATAATATATATGAGTTATACGTTATATTAAGGAGTATAATAATAAGTATATACAAACTCAAAATTAGATGTATGAAAACAAGATAAACAAGACTTTGAAGTGATTTTATTTTACAATAATATTGATAAAACGTTTGGCTCAATGTTCTTCTACTTTGAACCCACGTTTTCAAACAGACCTAGAGTGAGCAATTATATATATAAATGATTTTATGAGTATTATGAGTAATATACTATACAGATGTATAAATATATAATGATTAGATATTATAAAAATCTTATTACATCATAACCTGAACTAGATGGCCTAAAACGAGCACGAGGCCCACTAATTTTTAATTATAAGAAAGTCTATTAGGGAAAATTTTATAAGACGCTCCTCTGCATAATGAAAATATGGTCAGAATTTCAAGAGTAGACTTTTCAGATTTTCGTTTTTTACTATTCTGTATTATTTTTATATATCTTATTAAGAGAGTTCTATAGTATACTAGTGAATTTATTCAAAATAAAAAAATTTGTGTTTCTTATTTTATAAAAATCTGAGTGGGGTTTTTTAACAATACTTGTGAGAGGACTCGCTTCTCAAAAAAGTTCTGACACTATCATATGAGTAGCGTGAGAGATAATTATTATTGTCACATAGAGTCACTATTTAATCACACTCAAAAATTTTTAGATATTTTTAGAGTATGGAAATTCTCAATCAAGAAGTAGAAATATATATACACATCAATTCACAAGAGAGGGATGACAAACACACCGCTACATTGTAACACTTCATAAAATTAGTTTGTAAGTATGACGGTATATTTATTAAGAAACCAAAATAATAGCTCTTTTTTAATGTTTTATTGAATAATCAATAAAAAATTTAAATATTTATTTACTATAAATATATTAAATTTAAATATAAAAAAATAAATGATATATGAGGTATGTGCTACAGAGCTCGACACTCGCGAGGGAGAGAAACAGAGGTGGAGCGAGAGTTGATCGTGTTCATAATACCCCGTAGGGGAAGGGGCGCGACGTGAGAGAACCCTCCGCGAGATCTACACTTCACATAGAAACAGAGAGCGGGATTGCGGGAGATCCCTCGTCGGTATTGTGAGGGT
>JABUQX010097041.1:0-27095 GCA_015478945.1 Trachelipus rathkii
TGAACATACAATCACCATTGCAACTGAATGTATACTTTTATTATTTGATAATAATATCTATTAATTTTCTAGTTTTTTAAATACATGTAGTACATTTATTAATTATCCTACTCAATGTAGCATTCTATACTCTATCAAATTCTTTTCTTTTGGGTAGTTCAAAATACTATAGGTGTATTATCTTATGTTATAAGTTATTGTAACAATAGTAGTATTTACCTAAGGTATATATCATGTAATTGGTTTATTTTTGCTATGAAGCATTCTTGTAATGATTGGTATTCTTTATTTGTTAAGTATGCTCATTGGGAATCAGTCTCGCATGGGCCATACGTGAACTTCTTACTGTCATCTGATCAATATGAGTTTTTAATATATAGGATCTATATATTATTAATATAAGTATATATACTAAATATTATCATTATATATATTAATTATTATTTATATAATAACTACATACTACCACTTTATAATACGATTGATATTTATATCTACTTTTCCAGAGTGAGTAACCTATATATATACTATCATAGGTGGCAGACATACAGGAATAATCAGGACTTTAGTAGCTAGGCTTTAATTCAAACAGCTAGCTCAACAAATGTGTTGCAGATCGCTCTACGACACTTACATTGCCCTAAGGTATGAACAAAACTTAAACACGAGATACGACGCGATAAATTGAACACTCATTAGTCCTCTCGTTGAGAGTTATTAGTGAGAAGTAATCAGCTCATATGCGCTACTAACGAAGGATAATTATTAATATATAGTATATGATATATATATATGATAAATATTTATTAATTATAATATATTACTATATATATTATATATATATATATATATATATCTATATATATATAATATCTATATATATATATATATTATACTGGTATATATATATATTAATATATGTATTATATATATAATATATTAATATTATATATATAAGTATAATTATATATACTATATTAAATATATATATTAATATATATCTATATAATATCTATATATATATTATAATATAATCTATTATAATATATATAATTACGGTGTGGTGTGATGGCAGTTTCTCATTACCACATTTTGTGTAGAGCTGAGTCATGATGTTTGTGGAGAGTGTATCATGGCCTATTGATCTACAAGATATGCTTAGGTAGGGTAGTGATTAAATAGTGATGAGTCGTTAAAATCCAATATTATTAGTTGTTTGAGAGACAGAAAATTTATATGATACTGATCTATGGATAATGTGATAATTTCATAGTTCCGTGATAGTCGTGGATAGATCAGCTATTGATTTCTGATAGCACATCATTCACTTACTCCATTTATCTTAAGATTAAGGGATGTGTCAACACTTTATATTATTATTTTTTACATGTTCTTTCATATAGCCTAGTTTGACTCTGACAGTCTTGATAGGCCTCATGTGGTTTATTACAGTCTCTTTATTTCTTGTGTCTTTTGATGTAAGGGTGATAGCCACTATGAAAGAACAGCCACCATTGAAAGGTTGTATTAAGGCACCTATAGTAGTCATGGACAGACCAGGTTGAATATGATATATTTTATCATACCTCTTAAACATGGCTTATGACAATACCATGGATAATTATATGTATTGGTATGCCCATTGGAACCCTTTAATACTAACATTTATTCTTCCTATAAGTTACATAACTGAAATGTATTTTTTATAAATCTGTAGCTACTAAAAATGAATTATTGGAAAAGCAAATTAAATAACTAACAACCAATAAACTATTTAAAATGAGTACAAATTCGTAAAATTAGACCATGCGCGTGAAGTTCCTAGCAAACATACAGGTAAAACAAAATAATAATAATAATAATAATAATAATAAAAACTTTCTACACCTTGTCAAACACTATTGCTATTCCTCAACACGTACGCCCCGGCCATTTATCCCTAAGCACTCGTAATTTTAACCTCCATCCAGATTGCAACTCCACCTTAACCCTTACTTTCTATTCTCTGTAAACAACTGTAATGCCCGGTGTAACTGTACAATGTTAAAAATAACCTAGTACCGGACTCAATAACAGTCTCTATTAAACGCTACACCTGATACAAAGCGAGCTGATAACATTGATCACGAAAAATAGCATCATATGAGACGCTTCAATAATAATTTATTAACTCAAACCTCTGAAAATCTCTCAAAATCTACCTTGAAATATGCTATCACTTGCCTATTCACATTTTCCATCTTAACTTCTCGATCCTTATTTTAACATCACTTCCTACTTTTAATTCACACTATTCCAATATACTAACCAGTTTTAAATAATTAGCAACCCTAATATCAATGTTATTTCGTTTCTTCTGAATTTAATAACTTTAGCAAAAATGACTGAAATCTTCCTAATTTTAGTTTTAACTTTTAAAATAATTAGTTTACTTACCCAACTTGGGGAATTAACGACCTCAAATATGGTTTCTGCGAAACCTGGACTGTCAATTAGTTTTTTTACAAACTTTAAACGTCGAATGCACTTGGACCCATGTTATATTTCCTTGAGACCACTTATAACATTCTCACCTTAAAAGTATCACACACCAGTTTCCTGTGACTCTCTCTAAACATACTCTTTCATTCCCTTGACAATAACAAAATGAGCAATTTTCTTGGATATGCTTCGTGTGCACTGCATTGATTCCTAATTTACTTGTTTATCCAATATCGAGTCCACTATAATATATATATATATAATAATATATATATATATACCTACTATATGACCTATTATATTATATATATAGTATATATATTATAGCGTATACTATATATATATATATAGATATATATATATATATATATTATATATACTGATTTAAATTAATTTCTTCTATAAAAAGAAAAATTTAATTAATGTTTGTGAATTGTCTAAATAATTATTTGCATGAGTGCATTTAAAAACATTTAAAAAAAAAAGCATTTGACCTTAAAAATCTGATGTCCACTAAATTTCACCAATGCTGTGTAGGTTTTCACTTTTACCCCACATTAAGAAAATCATCATTTTCAAAAGAGAAAGATGAAATAGCAAATATATATAAGGATGAAAAAAGGAGACTAAAAGTTGCATACAGAGGAAAAAAAAAGAAGAGGTAAACGAAACGATTGAAGGGGATCGAAATGGGGGAGCTTTACAGCAGATATAGGAAACTCTTCTAGAGGAAGCACAAAAGGTTAATAAAGAGAATAAAAGGAATCTTTGTAGAATAATAAATAGGGATGGAATAAAAGGAATCTTTATAGAATAATAAATAGGGATGGAACTTTCATGACTGATGAAATAGATAATATTGGCAGTAATGAAAAGGTGATAGTGAATGTATGCGGGTTTGATAATGTAAGAAGAAATTGGTATTTTGATGATGAGGTACATTAGTAGGAGGAAAATAATAGGTATAACGTGAGTAAGAGTTAAAGAAATGGTAAATTCGCATGTTATACGATGCATTTATTGATGAAATGAACAAGAAGGGAGAGGTGAGATTGTGGTTGACTGGATACTGAAGGTTGTGTAACAAAACATTTATGGAGGGTATAGTTTTGAAGAATTGGAGAACAGTAATAATACCCTTATATAAGGGTAAGGGAGATAAAGGGAACTGTAGAAGTTATAGGGGAAAAATATATGCTGGTACTTTGGTTGAAAGAGTGCATCAAGTGAATGAGGAACTGATTGGCGAAGAACAAGGTGCATTTAGAATTGATAGAGGTTGTGTAGATTAAATCTTCACATTGAAACAAATGATTGAGAAAATGAGAGAGAAGAAGAATAAATTGTATTTAGGTTTTATGGACTTGCAACAGGTGTATGACAGGATTAATAGGGAAAGCTCAGTGGCAGGTGTTAGTGATATATGGTGTTGATGGTAGGCTTCTGAATGGAATCAAAAGTACAGTATGTAAATTATATCAATAGTGAAATGTGTGTAAGAATAAATGTTGCTGAAAGTGAATGGTTTAATATTAATAGTAGAGAGAGAGGCAAGTATGAGCTGTCTCCTTGGCTATTAAATTTGTATATGTATGGGGTGATGAAATAATTAGAGGTAAGGGTATAGGTAGGGGAAGGTGTTAGAATGATAGAAAATAGAGGAGAGTGGAGGGTGCTCTGGCTTATTGTACACTGATGAAATGGTTTTGTGTGGAGAATATGAAGAAAGTTTGAGATGATTGGCATAGGGGTTTGGCAGTGTGTGTAAATGGATGGGCTTGAAAGTAAATGTAGATAAGAGTAGTGAGTGAAGATAGTCTGCGGCGTGAAATGTTGGATGGCGAGCAGCTGTAACAAGTATCTCACTTTAAATACTGTATTTACTATTTAGGCTATATATATGTTGGATGAAATGGGAACTGATGATGCAGAGGGTAGTAGGAAAGCTGTGAATGGTATGAAGGCAGTTTGTGCAATTAATTATTTGGTGAATACATAGGGACTAAGTCTTGAGTGTGCTTGGATTTTGCATGAGAATGTTGTTACTGGTGTTAATGTTTAATAGTGAAACTAGGGCATGGAATAAGAGAGATAGATCTAAGGTACAAAATGTTCAGATGGATAATCTAGGGGCATGTTAGATGTGTGAGGAATTGATAAAATGATTAATAAATGTGTTAGGGAGTTGTGTGGTGTGAAGAAAGGTGTAAATGAGAGAATATACGTAAGTGCATTGAGATGGTTTGGTCATATGGAAAGATTGGATTATATTCGTTTGATTAAATGGATGTATAGTGGTTAGTGTACTAGGAATCAACTGCCTGAGAAACCAAAGAAAAAGTGGATTGAGTCTGTAAAGGAATGCGAGTTTGGCAGAAGCAAAAAAGAAAGGTGCATAATAGGAGTGAATGGTGGGGGTTTTGTAAGGGAATGTAGTTGTGGGCCTGGCCCAAGGGATGAACCCTACATTATACTATTCTAACATATACAACACTTCCCCCCACACCTCCATATACTCTCATTAATAAACACATTCACACACAATTACTCTTAAGAATGGTCTCCACATATCCAAGTAACACCATACTCCCAACATGTCTACCTGAAATATCCCCTACGGAACAAATCTGGACAGTTAAATCTGAGTAATACTGTCCCATATCCCCAAAAGGCACCATCCTTCCCTTCAAGAATACAAATTTACAATCATAAAATAAACATCATCCTGAAATGTTTTTTGTCCCTCAGACTAATGAGACACAGACATCTCCTCGCTTAGACGCATGACCTAATGGACATCAGACCAAAACTCAAAACATTGCTTTTTCTAACTGATCTTGGCCTCCCCTGCTGTGTGGCAAATATCTTGATTAGCTCATTTCTTGTAGGAAGGGATGGAGTGACAAAGTATAACAGTATATAATATATATATTTATATATATATATAGCTATATATATATATATATATTTATATAATTATATATAATATATATATATATATATATATATATATATTATATTTATATTATAATATATATATATATTATATATATATTATATATAATATATATATATATACTGTGGGTATATATAATATATATATATATATATATATATATATATATATATATATATATTATAATTATATATATATATATATATATAATATATATATATATATATATTACATATATATATATATATATAATATCTTATATATATATATATATATATATATATATATATTACATATATTTATATATATATATATAAGTATAGTAGTATATAATATATATACTAGTATATATATATATATCGTAAAACGAGGATACTTTGACACATTGACACCCTATTGGTGTGCGCCAAAATTTGTGTGCCAAAATTTCTGTTACTAACAAAAACCTAAAGTTAAATATTCAAAATACTATTCATATAAAGTATATAATACTCACAGAAAGTTTCAGGTTTGTAGATTGTCTGGGGTAGCGGCAGGGGTGCCTAAAAAGGGGGTGTCAAAGTTTACCTATCATTTGAGGCAATTGACACCTGTGTCAAAGTTGCTCCACCACGTGGGTTAGGTAGTTTTTTAATAGTATTATAGTTATATTATAGTTAGTTCTGGTAAATTAAAGTGCTACTTTAAGCTTTTCATTTAAAAAAAAAAAATAGTAATATAAAGTATTTCTCCATTTAAAAAAAAAATAGAATCATTTTTGAAAATATGGTACTGTACCATACCATAATCCCAAAAAGGTAGGTATGGTAGGGTGAAGTGGGCAATGCAACATTTACCCTATTTGGTGTATTAATCTGGAACCTTAGCTTTTTCAGCTAGCTTTTAGCCCTCTTTAGCTACTTTTTGTGTCCTTATAATGCTTTTAATGCTATAGTATAGTCTTTTTAGACTATGAATCACATTTATGCTATTCACTACCCCACCTTTGATCTAGCCTTTCTGGCTACTAGCCTTTTTCTAGCTTTCCTGCTTTATGGTCTGTGTTTGGTATCATTTTCCTAGTATGCCTGGGCTGCTGAATTTGGAATGCCATGGTCGTTGAGTTGATTGGTGGGAGTCCCTAAGGTACCAGGTATTTTTAGGGGTGTCAATGTTACCCAACCACTATCAAAAAAACCCATGTCAAAGTAACCCCAGCAATATATTTCAGCAGGTAAGTTTAACCCTAACCATAATTAGATGCTCCATACATATTGTGCAGATTATTTATTCATGATTCTCTACAAAATAACACGTTTGCTTAAAAAAGTTTTTGTTTAAACTTTTCAGTTTTGTGATATTACATGATTAACATATTATGACGGAAATGAATTTCAAAAAAAATTTTGTTTAAATCTTTCTATAACTTTCTAGCAAAATCAATTTGTCTTCTATAACATTACAAAACCTTTCTCCTATTCATTGCTGAACATAATGTGTATTCAAAAGGCGTTTTTTTCTCTATTTTTTTTATATTGAAGAAGATAGAACTACAATAGCGATAGATGGTGAAAGTGTCAAAGTTGCATATTTTTGACAGAGTATCCTCGTTTTACGTGTATATTATATATATATATTATATATATATATTTATATATATATATATATTATATATATATAATATTATATATATATATTATATATATAATTAATATATATATAATATAATATTATATGAATATATAGTATATATATAATATATTAATATATACACACAAAGCTCTAAGAATCATAACAGGATGACATCAAGCACCACCACAGCAACACCTGCACGAAGATACCAAAATTCTACTCATAGACACACACTGGACATGATAGGCACACACATTTCTTTTCCAAAACCCAAACACCCCAACACCCATGGCACATTGCACTCTCTAACCACACCCACCACAGACTCAACAACCTCCTTCCTCTCCTATATTACAAACAATCCTGAACAACATTCCATCCACCACCAAAACAACACAACAACACAGAACAAATCTACAAACACTTAACAAAACACTTAAGACGCAGACCACCAAACAACATTTTAAACAAACACCCACCTGAAACAGCACCAGAATTCAACTCACTATCAAAAACTAGCCAGTCATCCTTGGGAAAGCTAAGATGCGGCCATCACCCTAAATTACAACACTACAAACACAAATTCAACCTTAACCAAATCACCACAAGCACTCTGTCAAAAGTGTAAGCAGCTCCCGGAGGATACATACTTCTTTCTCTTCTGTTTAAAAAATTCTCAACATCGGACAATGTTTGGAACATAACGTCCCTATAGGATCGCTGGAGGAGACAGTTGCGTAGTGCGTGGTACTGGGCGTAATGTGGTCTCTCCCATGATGAGGTGGTCAGGGGTGAGAAGATATATATATATATATATATATATATATATATACCGTAAAATGGGGTGATTGAGAACGATTTTTAACAAAACACAATTGCTAAGGTTTCTGTAGAAAAAAATGGTTTCATTTTTCTCGAATTCAAGTAAACATTAAATTAAAAGTATAAGATATGAGCATGTTTCATTAGGGTGCGGAGTAGCTAACACGGGAAATTGTAGTTAAATTTCAACTAATAGATTAGAGACAAACGACATCGAGTATCGTTTTCAATCGACATTGAGGCGAGATCTTGGCCGCAAAATTTTTGGGGTCGGGTGCTAATGAGAACGCAAACTTATAATTCAAGATAAAACATAATTGTATTACATGTAAACAAAGTAAGCCCTTCAGAAGAACTAATTAAGTGGTGGGATATTAATAAGATATATATTTGCAAGTTTTAATTTCCCCAAAAAATATTTCTTTTACTATTAAAAATAAGTAAAAAAAAAAACAAAAAAAATGGTAAAAATTCAAACACAGTTATACAAAATAATAATAATAATAATAATATAATAATTAATAATAATAATAACTAATAATAATAATAATGAATAATTTATATTATACCTAATAATAATAATAATAATAATAATAATATAAATGTATATTATTATTATTATTATATTATTGATTATTATTATTACTTATATTATTAATTAATTATTATAGCTATATAATATTTTTATGTATAATTAATAATAATAAGTAATAATAATAATATAATAATAATAATAATAAAAATAAAGTTGTTATTATTATTCCTATTATTATTATTAATTATTATTATTATATTATTATTATTATTATTATTTTATTTATTATATTATTCATTATTATTATATAATAATATAATAGATAATAATAATAATAATATAATAATAATATATGAATAATAATAATAATAATAATAAATATAATTCTGATGATTGTGATCTTCCTATCTTTCTTTTTTTCAGGGTTGTTATTAGAATTTTGTATGTTTCTGCTGCCTTCCATATGCATTATGCCTTGTTCATTTTCTATCAACGCGTTTTACAACATCCTGCTTCAGCATAGGGTATCTTTTTTCCGTCTTTTTCTTTTATAATGTCCTCGCCATCTTTTTCTTCCTAATAAAAAAAAAAAATAAATAACATTAGTATTAGCTGTATATTTATATATTGCCTGATACATTATAAATATAGTGTATAGACTTCTATTCAATATTTTTAAACAGCTTAATACAGTAAATCTTAACAAATAAATTTGAAAAGGTGTTCTCAATAGCTGCGCCACAAGTATTTTTTTAAATCTGTCTCATTAGCCCCTTCCTAAAAAAATTTCTAAAAAATAAATCATAAATGTCACCGTACTATGAAATTAAGGTTTTCCATGTTTATTCAAAAAGGTTCCAGAAATCGTAGTTTAAAAATTTCTTGATCATAACTTTTTTAGTTTTGTAGTTACACACCTTAGCGTTTTGTAAAAATTTTTTGAAAAAATGCAGGTTTTTTAAATTTGAAAAAAAAAATTTTTTTAGTAGCAAAATTTCAAAGATTTTAAAAAAAATTAATACATAATGAATTGTCCTATCTATTCAGTTAGGTTTCAATTTAATTTAAGTATAAATAATACATTTTTGGAGTGGCGTTCTCAATAGCCCCATCCGTTCTCAATAGCCCCATGTGTTCTCAATCACCCCATTCTACGTATATATAGTAGTATATTATATATTAGTATATATATATATAATATATCATATATATATAAAGTATGGATATAGAACCAACTGTATATATATAATCTTCCTCTTTTTGCCCCAAGGACTGGGGGTAGGGTGCGTGACAAGCGATGAAAAGAAAGTAGTAGTAGATATATGACACAAGATGAAAGAAAGCCAACGCCCTTACCGGCCTCAATAAATATTAGTGAGAACTCGTCACCAAGAGGTGCAGAAAATCCACCCTAGAAGTTCATCAGACCGCAATGAACCCTCACTAATGAAAGCATATCGTCAAGTGTAAGGGTTCATCCCCTTGGCCCAGTGGGTTCACAACGCATACCCCTGCTCCTCATAATCCCCGCCATTCACTTTCCTATATGCACCTTTATTCTCGGCTCGTCAACTCAACATTTCTCTCTCGTTCAGAACACTCGGTTACTTGACTCAGTCACCTTGTTTCTTCGGTCCTCAGCAGCCGTTGATTCCTAACACACTCACCCACTATACATCCGCTAACCAACTGGACATTCATTCATTTTTGTCCACATGACCGTAAACATCTCAAGTACTTTCATTTATTCTCCTCATTTACCGCCCCCTTTTTTCACACCCACCGCATAGCTCCCTAATGCAATCCTCCTCATTTTATCAATTCTTTTCCAAACCCTAAACACCCTAAGATTGTCCAATCTGAACACATTGAACTTTAGGATCTATACCTTTTATTCCACGCGCATTAGTCTCACTGCTATACATTAAGCACAGGTAAAACGAATCATACACTCATGTAGACCCTAGCGCATCTCAAGAGCTTTAGTCTTCCTTATACATCCCCAACGTATTTAAGTTGTGCATCCGTCAGCCGACCGTTGCCTGCCATTCCACAACTATGTGCCTAGCTCAACACTTCTGCATCATCACGTCGGTCGCCGGTTTTGCAGTACGCAACATGAGTATCATGTAAGAATATTTAAACTCAGAACACCTTTTTTCCAGGCTAAATAACTTCACACCCGAGAGACTGTCTCACCATCAAAACATAACTTTTCTTTCTAAGTTTACTTTCAAACCCTCTTTTACAACCTGCACAATCTCTCTACCAATCCTTTCAACTCTCTTCAGATTCCCCAAACAAACACCGAAATTATCCGCATGTATTAGGTAGGATCAGCCCTCCACTCTCATCACTTCTAAACCATTTCCTGCCACCCATCTCTAATCTTCCATAACTCCATCCATATACAAATTGAATAACCAGGGGACATAACACATCCCCATTTTTGTGTCACTTCACTATTAATATTAAAACACCAATCACTTTGTACACCATTATTCTTAACACACGCTTCACTATCGTCATCAGTATTTTTGATTCCATTCAGAAGCCTACCACAACGACATATTTACTAACACGCCAATATGAGCTTGGCCTATTAATTTTCATACCTGATATATATATTATATATATAATATATATATATATATATAGTAATATATATAGCATATGTATATATATATATAATATTATATCATATGATATATATATATATATATAGTATTATATATATAACTATTATTATATATATATATTGTTTAATTAATCAATTTGTGTAATAGTTGCTGTACTTTCCTATTTAGGCATAACTGGCTAGTATTAATGATAATCCAATTCTCTCTATTTCCAGGTTTGTCAAAAAATAGAAATAAAATGTCTGAAAGAAAAGTGTTAACAAAGTATTATTGCCACCACCAGATTTTGATCCTATCTAAACTACCTCTAAAGCAAAATGTCCCAAGAATCTCTGAAGTCAATTATCTACTGTGATCGTTTAATGTGGCACCTGTGAGCGGGTCAGATCGGTTAGAGGCAGAGTAATGGAACGATGAAGCCGTCTATCAACTTGTGGAGAAATATATTGCAGAAAAGCAAAGAAATTTAATGCCAGGAAAGAAGATGTTGAAAACTCTTCGAACTTAATTTTGCATAAAGAATTTATAGATTTTTATTAAGTGTCCTGATGTCTAATCCTGAGATAATACGTTCCCTCGTCATGCAACTGATTATTTATTGAGGCAGGAGCTCACAGAAATTGTTTGCAGGCATTAAAACTTGCCAGAGCGAACAGGCTGCAAGGGAAAGAAAGGGAACTAAAAGAGAAGAAATCAGAGATCAAATCCATTATGGTTGGCTTATTGAAAATAGAATCACAATCGCTAACATGCAATGGAAGTTTTAAGAATCACTTGAAGATTTGAGGGAGCTTAATGAAAGGCATGCTGGTGTTGATTTAAATTCAATAACACAAAAGTATGAGGAAGATAGAAAACTAACAAAAGAGCAAGAGGAAGAAGTGGAAAAGTTGGTAGCCCTTAAGGCGCTAGGGTATGAAGTGATTGAAGGTAAATTAATCAAGAGAGTGAATGCAGATAATTTGGAAGATAATCCTCGTAAGAAGGTAAAATCTAATATATTCAGTTCTGGAAATTCTACAGATATTTTAGTAGAAAAGCCAGCAAAGAAAAATACTAGTTTAAAATCAAAACTATCAGGGCTAGTTAAGATCTCTAAGAAAAAGGAAACTCAAGAAGAAAATTCTGACGTTAAGATCTCTAAGAAAAATGAAACTCAAGAAGAAAATTCAAAAACATCGGAGAGTTCAAATAATTCTAAGGAAACAAAAAATTTACTATCATCAGTTACATCCTCAAATAGTAAAAGTATTGCAGAGACAAAACTCTCTACAAACAACACATGTTCTGGATTATCACTTTTAGGTAATTATTCAGATTCAGAAAGTAATTCTGACCAGAATGATTGAAGTTCTAATTATTTAGGATTTAAGGTAATTTAATTATCTACTATATATGTCTTTTTTTTTTTTTAAGCAACTTAGATTTTTATTGTCTATAATTGAGAATTTTTAGATTAACTTTAAAGAAACTTAAGGAAGCTATTGAAGAAGTATTGCTTATAGTATATATTGCCTTTTTTTCCAAGGAATTTTTTGCCGTATATATACACTCTATATATATTGATATTATTATATATATGATACATATATATTATATATATTAATATATAGTATAATATATATAGTATATATATAATATTATATTATAATATAGTATATATACGTAATATATATATATACTATAGTATATATATATACGATTATATATAATATATTATATATAGTATATATATAAGGCTATATACGATTATATGATATAAGTATATATATATATATTTCTATCTGTATATATATATTTATATACGTATATAGTAGTATATATATTAATATATCATATATAGTATATATATATATATATATATATTATTATAATATATATATATTATATATAATAGTAGTATAGCTATATATTATAGTATATATAATATATATATATATATACATGAATAATAATAAATATCTTGTATTTTTTGTAATTTTAAACGCCGCGCTTGTGTATGTGCCCGGGCCCGAGGGGGCTGCGGCAGGACCGTTTCTTAACCGTAAATATTCTATGAAATTTATTATATATTAATTATTGATTATTATTATATTATTATTATTATTATTATTCAATATTATTAATTATTGATAGTTATTATATCTATTATTATTATGTATTATTATTATATATTATTACTTATTATTATTAATCTTTTTTTTTATTATTAATGCTGTTGTTGTTTTGTTTTATGTATCCCGTTCTTATTACCCGTCCCTTCAGTTTGTCTCAATTCAGCGAAAAGTAGCTTCACTTTTTTTTTTTATCCGCTCCAGTCGACGGGCTGGGCCCTTTTCAAAGGAGGGGGCAGAAGATAAAACATATGAACACCCACCTATCCCCAGCTTAACCATCCTCTCAGGTGAGTGCATATCGTGGGGCTTTAAGAGAGGGGAAAGATAACTACAGTTTGGAAAGAACAAGAAGGAAAGAAGAGTTCCACAGAACAGAAGTAGCTGAAAGAAAGAGGCAAGCCACGACGCAACAAGTCTGGGTTTTCATATACGCACACGCAAACACTCATGGCGAGGCAAGTGCAACCCAACTTTGTGATACGAGGGCGACGACGCAAAGTGGAGGAATGCGAGAGGTCACTTCCCTCGAGCACTTGCCATCGTAGTACCTATAGAAAAAGGAGAGAGGGCGCAACGTCACTGGTTCGCAGAGATCAGAGGGTCAGAGGGAGTTTGAAAGGACGAGATAGTTTTTTAGTCTCTTAGCTTTAGGACTTCACCCTATCTCATAGAAGGGTCGGAGCCGGAGCGCCCCGCTCCCCGCAGCTGTGCAGAACTAGTAATGACTCCTTACAAGGGCGAAATAAGGCCCTTATATAACTGGAGTATACTGTGCAGAAGAACAGAACTTCCAGCAACCTGAAAAAGAACTCCCAGTTCGTTTGAGGCCACCATTAGCAACCACTGTGTGATATGAGGTTTCCAGACAATTTGTTGTTTTATGTTGAAACCAAGAATGTTTTTGTTTGTCACAGGTGAGACGTTAGAGCCGTGGAAGAAATAGGAAAGTTTGGGAGGTGTTTTGCTCCCGAGGGAGATAAAAGAACGTTGAGTTTTTTAAAGAGTTGAATTTCCTTACAAGTTGTCGGTGACCCCACCGGGATCCCATCAGAAATCGGCAAGAATGGAATCAGAAAGCAGAAGACGATAGGCAGCTGCTAGATGCAAAGAGGAGCAGATTGAAAATGAAAGTAAAGAATGGAGAGTTTGAGTTCGTCGGCGTAAAGAGCTGAACAGAGTTAGAAGTACGGCTGAGGAGATCGTTGATGACGAAAAGTAGGATAACGTTGGAGATAAACTGAACCTTGAAGGACACCACAATTAACAGGAAACGGAAAAAGTAGCTCCATCACGAGTGCTGATATGAGCGATCGGAGAGAGAAACTAGACATGAGTAAGGAGCAAAAGAGAAGGAGAAACCCAAAGGAGATGAGCTTCGAGAGTAGCGACGCGTGCCATACCATACCCGCTCAGCTACCCCTTACTATTCCTGATCGCTTATGGGATTCGCCCCAGTTTCCTTCTGAATTTGGTAGCTATCAAGCTGCTGTCTCTGTGCGTATCTTGTCCATCTTTGCCCACCTTCCACATGGTTGTGGGTACAGTCAAAAACTGGTTGTGTCTCTGGCCTCCCCCGGCGCTTAATGTTGGGAGGACCGGAACCTTTGACTAACTGCACTTAGAAGACTGTCCTCACTTAGGTGTAAAATCTTGGGCTTTGCGTCTTATTCGTGTGGTGTACGACTATCATTTTAACAACTTAGGGACTGGCGCCGAGAGTTCCTGGGGACTTTCTTCCCGATGTACGACCATAGGCCCACCTTAAGGGTGGGTTTCGGGGGATGAGGCGTTGTTACTGCTTATGGCGTGATGGTGGGAACGTTACGCTCCCCCATGGAATGATATATAATATATTCATCATTTGCGGGAAAGAATGTAGAATAGAATAATTCTTTTATGGGTAAAAATTAAAAGGAACAAAGGTTTAGAGATAGGCGGAAATAAACATCAGTTGGACTCCCAACCCGACCGCTTCATGACTTCTTGTCCAGAGACCAACAGGAGCTTCGACGCCCTTATTGATGAAATGGTTGGTACTTCATTTTCCCAGCCTATAGTCCTCAGTCACGAGTTTGCATCTAGGACTACTACTCGACCAGAAGAGGCTGTTATAGCTTCTAGTCACACCGAAATATCGGATTTCACAAATGCCTTCCCAGGAGCCCCTGCAGGGTCCCACTTCAAAGTCAATGCACATCTCAAACTGCCGCATTTGAATTAACTACTTCATGACTGCTGTATGCCATCTTGTCCTCGGTGATGCATTGGAGTCTTCTCCGATCAACTGAGATACAAGCGACAAAAAATGCGGAATGGATCCATTCTGGTCTGTGCTGCCTCCAGAACACAAAATCACATTTTAACTTTTAACTTTATGCGAAAATGGGTTTATCCACCTCCTGCTATCTGTTTCGAATACAATTATTAACCAAAGCTGAAACATCCGGGGAAGTTGTGGGGTTCCTTTATGTCCCGTAATGAGACCCCACAAAGACTTTACACCGGTACACTGATGGCTCCAGGATGGATGGAGGAGTTGGAGCATCAGCTGTCTCCCCGGATCTCGCCATTTTCCATACAGCTTACCTATTTGCCATCTTTTCGGCTGAGCTGGTAGCGTTGGGTATGGATGTGGGCAGAATTAGCAATCTCCCACCCGAACGTAATTATACCATCTCGGACTCTAAAAGCGATGTCTTGGCACTTCTCAACCGGTTAACAAGAAATTCTTTGGTTTCAGCTGTCCAAATGTTCTTCAGTTGTGTTCAAATAGGATAGGCATTGCGCCTTCTGTTAAGTCCCTTCCCATGTGGGTGTTCTGGAGAACGAGCGAGCTGATACAGAAGCCAAATTTGTTGCCACCGGCAGGGTAACCATAAACTATACCTTCCACTGGATATACTGTTGGTACGCCTTGCGACGGATTTTTACACTAGTATCCTTCCGGGTATCCTCTCACCCTGGGAGAAGTGTTGGGCAGAGGATTCTCGTGGTGTCAAGCTGCGGAATGTCAACCCCATCATAGGTCACTAACCGTCCTGCTGCAAACAGAGTTCCCGTCAGGAGGCGATTCTCGCCCGTTTACGAATTGGACACGCCCAATATCGCGCATGGCTTTCACATGGTGAGGGAGAACCCCCTCCCCATCCTGTAGTTTTGTTCTTCGTGTGATCCGTTTACTATCGCCATATATTTATGGGTTGCGACGCGATCTCAGCCATTCGGCGCAAGTTCTTCTCTGACATACTATTCCTTTCCGAAATCGACTTGCTCGTACATTATCTGATTCCCCTCACTTTAGAAGTGATACTTTTTGCTTTCCTCCAATATAAACCTTTTTTATATTTTTGGGGGTAGGGATTTCCACTATTGTTAGTAATGCTAACACAGTATAGCCACTTTATTTTTGCGTGCAGTGGGGGTTCTTGTACACATACTTGAAAAAAATTGTTATTATTACTTTGTTCATTTTAGGGAAATTTTCTGAAAAAAAGTTGAAAATATGAAAATTTAAAATTTTTCAGAAATGCAAAAATAAATAAGCCAATAACTTATTTTTCTCCATTTGATATTTTTTGGAAGAGGTATAAACCTAACGTTTTTACTTATAACACATCTGTGGTAGAAAATTATATATACAGAAAAATGCTCTAAATTGAAGTTCTAGAACTCGCCAAATGATGTCTCGTTTTATTTTTATATCATATAGATAAGATAAAAATTATTGAAATTATGCCCAAAATTACAGTTTAAAAAATTTCCCTTAAACTTTGCCTGATGAGATAGGTATTTGGCACATTTTTCAGTGGTACCATTTAATTATGTGATGATTGTGTTCACAGGTAATGTGGCATAGCAAATCGAGTCCACTGTCACGGCTTGCTTTTATCTGCTTCAAGTGTGGGGAGTAGGTAAGATGATCATCGTAGATGAGGTGAAGAAAACGGAACCTGCGAGTTTATAGGTATAGGTAAACCATATAATGTCCGGTTCGGGGGAAGCCGCCGCCGATTACTTACTCTCTTCGTAAAGAATTCGACTGTGATTTTGGCGCGTGAGGAGTGAGTTGCTCCATTCTGAATGTTTTCTTTGATTAGTCGAGAGTTGTTTTTCCAAGTATATAAACCTAGCTGCCTTGCATATGTCGTCGTCATTGAGATAATATCAAGGATGTTTGTAAAATTCATCTTAGAAACAAAATATATGCCTTCTGATATACATACCGTTTCTATCATTAGCTTGCACTTTATTTTCCTACAGGAAAAAAAAAATACATTCGGACCAATAAAATGGGAAACTACCCATCATAACCTAGCTATTTCGACTTCCTAAAATTCTTAAATCTACCCTTGACCAAAATTAATGGAAACATCAGAGGCCTCCTATCTTTCGATTGTCTGTCATAAACTATTTTTAAACTCTTCTGCGTAAGAACTACATTTAACTTTCTGCTCCACTCTTATTTCATTTGAATGCCATGTTTATTTCGATTTTCATGCACATTGCGTCTGATATGGAACACACTTCAGGAGTTGGGAACATGATACTTTCTCCATCTTCTAGCAGGTATTTGGGATTCTGCCCAATTCTGCCAGAAAGTAAACTACAATTTTATTTTAAAAATTCATAGTAATTTTTAAATCAAATAGGTGAAGGGAACTTATAACACTACAATCTTCAAAAAGTATTTCTTACCTGAATTTTCAAACTACTAATTGGTTGGGATAAAAACTATAAAAATCTTCAACATTTATTTTATATACTTAAAAGATTCACAACCTTTTATATATTTTATTTTTAACTACAAAATTAGTTTATATATTTCTAGAAACGAAGAACAAAGACTAAACCATCTATAAACTTTTGAAAAATGACCACTCTTGTGAAGTAGATTTATAAACAAAAAATATATATATATAATATATATATCATATATATATATTATATATATATATATATATATAATATATATATATATATATATATTATATATATATATTATATATATATATATTATATATAATGTAATATATATATATATATATATATATATAGATATATATAATCCACCTTTTCCAAACTGGGCGGTAACGTGCGTTGACATGCACTGAAACAGAAAAGAAGTAGAAGAATACGACAAGTTCAAAGAAAGCCCAGCCTTACTGCCCCCTTTATACCCACTTGGTGAGAACTCGTCGCAGTCAAAAAATATCCACCCTAGAGCTTCACGGGACCGCGACGGACCCTCACTATGACATCTCGTCAATGTGGGGTTTATCCTCTGGGCCAGGCGCCACAACCCCATACCCCCTCAAAACCCCGCCATTCCCGCCATTCATGCACCTTTCTTCTCGTCTCTGCCCAAAACTCACATTTCTCTTCCTCCAGGCATTCTTTACTGATTCAATCCCACTTTTTCTTCGGTCTTCCAGCCGGTCAATTCCTAACACACCACTATACATCCTTTCTACATGACCAAACCATCTCGACCGTACTTTCATATTATCCCCTTTCTTTCAAACCACACCAACTCTCTAATACGTTCATTCCTCATTATCAATTCTTCTCACACCTAACACGCCCCTAAGATTGTCCATCTGAACACATTGCACTGTAGATCTATACCTCTTATTCCCAGACCATTGACTCACTACTATACATTAACACAGTAACAACATACCATCAGTGTAGGACCCTAGCGCACTCGAGACTTTGTAGTCCCTTTACAGCCACCAACGATTTAATTGCAATTATACCGTGATATATATATATATATATATATATAATATATATTATATATATATATATATATATAATATATATATATATATATATATATATAATTATATTATATATATAATATATATATATATTATATATATATATATATATATATACTATATATATTACTATATATAGTATACCTATATATATATACTACCATATTATATATATATATCTCTTCTTCTTCTTATCTCCCTTTTTTCCCCAAGATTGGGCAGTAAGGAGCGCTACAAGCAAGCGGAAAGAGAAAAAGCGCAGTAGGGAGTATAACAAAAATGTCGAAAATCCAAAGCCCCCAGCCTCCTACCCGCCCACCCTCTGTACCATGTTAATTAGTGAAACTCATCACAGACAGAAAATCACCCTAGAGCTTCATGGTGGGGCCGCGACGTGACCCTCACTATGGTATCTCCTCAATGTAGGGTTCATCCTTGGCCCAGGTGGGCCACACAACCATGCCCCCATACAAAAACCCCGCCATTCTCTCTCCTATCATGCAACTTTATTCTCGCCTCTGTCAAAACTCACATTCTCTCCTTCAGACATTCAAAGTTTACCGACTCAAATCCACTTTCTCTTCGGACTCCCAGCCGGTCCGTTCCCAACACACTCTCCACTATACATCCGCTTAACCAACCGACTATCATTCATCCTTCACATGAGCCAAACCATCGCAACAACCTTTCATTTTATATCTCCTTCATTTACCCCCTTTCTTCACACACACACAACTCCCTAACTAATACGTTCATCCTCATTTTATTTAATTCTTCTCACACCTAGCATGCCCCTAAGAGTTGACCATCTGAACACATTGAACTTTAAGATCTAGATCATTACTTCTTATTCCAGACCAGTAGTCTCACTACCATACAATAACACAAGGTAACAACATACCTCATTTGTAAGACTCTAGCACACATAAAGACTAGTCCCTTTTACATCACCAACGATTTAATTGCACCAGCAACCTTCCTGCCCATTCACAACTTCCTACTACACTGCATCATCCGTTCCCAATTCATCCATCATCCAACACATACCCTATATATTTAAACTCAGACACTTGGTCCAGCTACCACATCTAACATAACTTCACGACTTGAGGCGTCTATCCTCACTCACAACCTAACCTTACTTCTTACTACGTTTACTTTCAAACCCTTCCTTTTACCATTACCCTGCCAAATCTCTCTTACCAATCCTCTCAAACTCTTCTTTTCAGAGATTCGCACACAGAACCACATCATGTCCCTTGCTTCCCCATAACTAGGGGTAGGGTGCTCAAACATTGCACCGGAAATCCGTGGCATGCATTAGAATTTCTCGGGATTTACAAAGAATGGTAACCGGGACCCTTAACCCAGCAACCATCCATTAGTCGCCCTCTGTACGGCACCGAAACAGTACAATGTGGGAAATTCATTCTCCCCCCACACCGATATATATATTATATTATATATATATATATATATATATATATATATATATAGTATATATATATATATATATAATATAGATATATATATTATTATATATATATATATATATATATTATATATATATTATATTATATATATATTCTCGTGGCGCAGGAAAGGTTGACCGCCAACTCCTCGATACGAGAGGACGGCTGCGTTAATTTTCGCGCCAGCCAGTTTAAGTTTATATCTACCTGGGGGCGAGAATTCAAACTACGCTGCCGAACACATTGGTGGCGTGGTTTGGAAATAGCCGGCCTTAAAGTCCGATTTCCTGTGGTTTTATTTAGCATTATTGAAAAAGGGACTAAATCACGTTAAAGGTTTAGTTTTGTTTATATATATATATATATATATATATATATATATGATATATATATATATATATTTATATATATATATATATATATATTATATATATATATATAATATATATATAATATATAATATATAGTATATATATAATTTCTTGTAAAAAACTTCCTTTCAACGTGCTTTATCCCCCCCTCAGAGGGAAACACGGGGTGACTACAGGAAATCGAACTTTAAGGCCGGCTATCCCAAGCCTGTCACCACCACGTGTTCGCAGCCAAGTTTTAATTCTTGCCCCCAGGAAGATAAAACTTAGACTGCTAGGCTCATTCATACACAACGCTACTCTGAGACGTACACCAATATATAACCCAACTTGAACAATGGCAAAAGATAAACTGAAAGACTGCCTTGCCACAAAAAAATCATACTTATATATATTACTCCCCAGACAGAACGAGAATCTAATATCCACCTAACAATCTATCATCAAACCGTACACTTTTCAACAAAAACCAACCACCCTTTGATTAAAATTCAATATCCATAATTACTCTACACCTTAACCACTATATAAAATCAATTCAACGAAAACCTTGACTGGTTAAAACTTCGGCCAACAGAAAGAACTCTTGCAAAAGTTTATCGACAATAATTCCGCTCCTTAATAAATTATGAATCACCTGCACGAGCCCCTGTACTACCACAAAACGAGTCACTAAAAATAACAACACGCTATCTTCCCAATACATCTATTCATCACCTGCAAACAAGCAAAAATTCTCCCTTAAAAGACCACTTAGACCCAATTGGCTGTCAATTATGCAGTAAATTACCACAGATCACTCTTTACAACAGACATTTCAACAGTTTCCCACAGCATGATATAAAAACACGTACACTTCTTGCTACTAAAACATCTACAACACCATACCCCATCATTAAGTAGAACCATAAGCAATAACTCAAAGAACAATCTCTGCATACCCATACAACACACTATATTCAAATCATGCCCACCAGAAATATCTCCAATGGAACTCCTTGAACCGAAAAACAAGCACAAAGTGTTTCCGAATTTGTTCTGGTCACCACCCCTCCATTCAAAAATAGGAATACAGATTAGGAATAAAGCACTCTCCTCTCATTGTCAAAGATGTTTCTTCAAAATCAGGAAGACACAGGAAACTGGAACATACTACTGAACTGCCCGACTCTGATCAACGTAGACGAATTCACTTCATTTCGTCCCTGAAGAACCTCTGTGCTGGCCCAGCTCCGGATGACAAAATTCCTTGAGGACCCGCTTGTTAAAGTAGAAACGAGGCAGTCAAAAAAATTTTTTTTTTTTTTTGGCAAAGGCACTGCTAGCGTACCCGGCACAACAAACAAAACTTGTGGGTGTAAAAAAAAACAACAACATTATATATGGCTTACCATGTGAGAATTTGTACCTAATACGGGGGTTCCCTTGCACGCGAAAGTTAATATATATATATATATATAATATATATATTATATATATATATATATATATAATATATATATATAGATATATATATAGTATATATATATATATAATAGTAATATAATATATATATATATAATATATAGATATATATATATACTATTATATATATATATATTATATACTTCTGATATATATATTCTACTATATTTATTATATATATAATATTATTATATATTATATACTATAGTATATATATATATATATTATATATATATATAGTATATATATATATATATATATTATATAGATATATATATATATATAATATATAATATAATATATATTTATATATATATATATATTTTATATATTATATATATATACATTTACTTATATATATATATTTTATATTATATATATAATATATTTTATATATATATATATATTCTATATATATATATAATATATTATAATATATATATATAATATTTTATATATATATATATTTTATAATATATATATTTATAAGTATAATATATATATTTAATATAATATATAATTTATATCTATTATATATATATATATATATTTATATATATAATATAATTTTTATATTATATTATATATATATATTATATAATATATATATATATATTATATATTAATATATATTATTTATATATATATATATATATATTTATATATATATATATATTTATAGTATATTTATATTATATATATATTTATTATATATATATATATATATTTAGTATATATATATACTATATTTATATAATATATATATATATTTTATATTAATATATATATTTTATATATATATAATATTTTAATATATATATATTTATATATATATATATTTTATATATATATATATATTTATATATATATATATATTTATATATATATATATATTTATATTATATAATATTATTTATATATAATAGATATTTATATATATTTATATATTTCATATATATATATATATTTATATAATAATATAATATATTTATATATATATATATATTATATATTATTTAATAAATATATTATATATTTATATTATATATATATATATAATTTATATTTATTATAATATATATTTATTATTATATAATATATTATATAGATATATATAATTTATATAATATATATATTATATATATATATATATATTATATAATATATAGTATATATAATATATATTATATATTATATAATATATTATAATATATATAACATTATATATTATAGTATATATATTTATATATATATATATATATTTATTATAATATATTATATAAGTTATATATATTTATATATATAGTAATATATATATGTATATTATATATATATAATTATATATAAATATATATATATATATATTATATATTATATATATAATATATTATATATATTATATATATATAATGATATATATAATATATATATATATAATTATATAATACTATATATATATATATTATAAAACTTTATATAACAATCATATATCTATTATCATTTAAAATTAGAAATAAATAAAAATAATATTTACATATTTAAAAAATAAATAAATATTGGTGTTAAAGCCAAAAATTTTCTAACTACTTGGGCATTTGGGCCACCGATTCTTATATGTTCTAAAACACTTTAAAACCATAAAACTCTGTGAAAAATAAATTTGAAACGGCATTTTGGCTTAGGTTTAATCTTATCAATAATAAATTAAAACTATTGATGAAACTTTTTGAATACGGAAAATTGGTACTTTTCATATATATATATATATATATATATTATATATATATATGTATATATATATATATATATATATATATATATATATAATATATATATATATATATATATATATATTAGTTGTTTAGACTGTAGGTTATTCTATTAAGCTCATTGTGATATAGAAACTATGGATATCTATTAATGCCTAGAATAAGAGGATATCATTACATCTCAAGGTGACATATAACCATTAGTTCAGTTATAGAGAGAAGACTTATATTACATAAATCCTGAAATTGTAGAAAGGAATTGCCTTTTATAAGCTATGAGTCTAATTGTGTAAATAGTGTGCTCTGAAAATCGCTACGTAAATGATAGAGAGAATTATATTACTAAACAGAAATGAAATATGTTGTCGATCAAAGATCACCTAATTTGAGGTTCCATAAGTTTAGGAACCATGTTAGATAGGATGATAATCAGGATCGTGGTGATCTATGATAAGTGAGAAGACACACAAAATTTGCACGTTCAAGTATCATAGATGTCGTACATAGTTATGCTAGCCGTCTTTTGCCTCCTGGTCGCAAGATGACACAAAAAAGTATTAAGTCCTTGATGATATATTATCATCCCATCTAAGATCGATAGGGTAAGAGTCGGGTTTTTAAGGCATAGGCACCATTTCTTGTACCGATATGTTTCAGATCGTCTGAAGTTCTGCCTCTAAAATATTTGAAGGATAGTGTCAATTGTTCTAAACCTAATGTTTTTACAAAGCTCCTGGAAAGAATATGTAATTAACAAGTCTGACATAATTAATAATAGGAGTTGAATGGCAATGAGGAGTAATTATAGATACGTATTTGCTACCAAAGTTAATCATGTCCGTCTATGCTTAATAAACGCTCGTGGAGTAGAGGAGTGTGATGTTCTCTCCACACTTTCAGACGAGCTTTTACGAGACTGGGAGCGCTGGTGCAAGAACTAACCGAGGAGGCAGGTTGGGGTTTTAATTGGGTATACTCTTTCCGATTATCAACATCTGATGGGTCCGCTTGAACACGTTTGTGGGCGCTGGTTTGATTAAGCCGGCCTTTATAAAATTCGAATTTCCTGTTATATGGATCCCCTTCGAGTGTTACCTCACCTGCATAGGGATAAATAATGCACGTTAAAAGGTAGTTTATTGTTTTTATTTTTTTTTATTATATATATATAATAATATGTTCTCACATAATCTAGAAATCCGACCCATCGGTCTATGCAAACTGAGTCCTGTCGTCTTCATTTATCTTACTATTAGTTTAAATGCCTCATTTTTCTAGATCCAAAGGTCCACTCAGAATGCCTAGAAAAAGCATCAGTGATAATAAAAATTTTAATAAAATTAATAGATGAATCCACAGACAAAATAAGACATAGAAAAGTGGGATACACAACTAACACTTTTAAAAAGCTGAATTATGCAAATAAAATTCCGATTAAGTGTATGCTGTCTTCTACTTATTTTTTTTACTCCTCAAATTTTATTATAATTCATTATTCATTTTATCTATTCACTCCCAGGATCCCCAGTATTAAGGGTGTGATAGTACTGTACGTAAGCATACATCATACAAAAACAGAAATAGTAATATATAGACTACTTACAGATCGAAAAGGTCAACCCCAAGTCCCCTCTTTTTTTTAACGATCCAATTATATGACACTCTCTCAGAGTTGAGAAATCATTAGACTAGCCATTATAGTAAATAATACTCACTCCTACTATGGTGACATATCACCGAAACTGCTCGTCAATAAGACTCCATGCATAGAAGAGAGTCTATGTCAGTCATAACAATTTGAAGTGATGTGCAGTCCTCTTAAAGTTTTAGGCAAATGACTCCCACAGACCATACCCCCTCAAACCCCTCGACTCACACACTCCTGTATAGCACACCTTTCATTCTCGCTTATATCTGACTAACTACATTCCTCTCTTCATATCGAGGCCTTCCATTACTGACTCAATCCACTTTTATCGGTCTCCCAGCTGCTCGATTCGTATAATTTAGCCCAACACACTCACTTACTATACATCCGCTTAACAACCAACTATCATCACCCATGCCTTTCAACATATATGACCAATACTCATACTCATGTAATCTCGTTTATTCTTCTACATTTACGTCACCTGTTCACTACACACCTACAACAACTAACTACCTAATGATGATCAATTCTTACATATTTTAATAATTTCTTCTCACATTATTTCTCTAAAGACGCCTACTTAAGATGCTATCGGAGCACTTTTTGTACTATAAGATCTATATAATTATACCTCTTATTCCAGACTAAAGTTTCACTACTATACATAATTCATATAATAGCCACATATATATTATAATATATACGGTATATTAACAACAATTAATATATATATATTATATATATTTAATATATATATTATTACTATATATTATATTATATTAATATTTATATATATAATATTATATTATATATTATAAGTAATTATTATATTATATATAATAATATTATATAGTAAATTATTATTATACATTATATTATATCATATATATATTATATATATATTATATATATATAAATATATATAATATAATAGATATATATATATTATATATATATATTATATATAATTATATTATATATTATATTTTTATATAGAGTATATATTCATTAGATATTCTTGTGCAATAAACGCAACAGATTATTTGTTATAATATATTTATTACTGTAATGGTCCTAAGTGGGGGTTAACCGCTTACCCTTAGCGATTGTACTCCAAGAGGTGAGCAAGATAGGTAACACTCTTTTTCACCATCTCCTAAAGATTATATATGTAAGAGTTCAAACCCATTAGGACCAATTATTACCATATACTATTAATAATATTATTCTTTCTTCTTTCTTTCATTTATCTACCTCTTCTTCCCAAGACTTTGGTAATATAAGTAAGGTTCGCTACAAGCATCGGAAAAGGAAGCAGTAGGAGAGTATAAGTATGAGTCATATGAAATGTCGAAAAAGGAATAAGTCCCAGCTTATCACTTTACCGCCCCCTCTAATTAACCTATAATATACTTCTCAACTCTCTC
>JABUQX010097042.1:0-10141 GCA_015478945.1 Trachelipus rathkii
CGGTATGCTTCGTTCCCTGGAAGGTGCAGGTGTTTAACCGTTTTCATTTATCATTGAAACGCTTTCGCGTTTTCGTGCGCCGCTTCATTCGGACATTTCGTCTTTTTGAACTATAAGTCCGTTCGGACATTTCCGTCTTTTGAACTATAAGTCCGTTAAGACATTTCGTCTTTTGAACTATAGGTCCGTTCGGACATTTCGTCATTTTGAACTAAGTCCGTTCGGACATTTTGTCTTTTTTGAACTATAAGTCCGTTCCGGACATTTCGTCTTTTGAACTATAAGTCCGCGTTCGGACATTTCGTCTTTTGAACTATAAATCCCGTTCGGACATTTCGTCTTTGAACTATTTGTCGTTCGGACATTTCGTCTTTTGAACTATAAGTCACGTTCGGACATTTCGTCTTTGAACTATAAGTCCGTTCGGATATTTCGTCTTTTTTGAACTATAAGATCCCGTTCG
Source organism: Trachelipus rathkii (assembly GCA_015478945.1). Lineage (NCBI taxonomy): Eukaryota > Metazoa > Arthropoda > Malacostraca > Isopoda > Trachelipodidae > Trachelipus > Trachelipus rathkii. Next base: position 464 of record JABUQX010097042.1, read on the forward strand.
GACATTTCGTCTTTTTGAACTATAAGTTCGTTCGGACATTTCGTCTTTTTGAACTATAAGTCCGTTCGGACATTTCGTTTTTTTGAACTATAAGTCCGTTCGGACATTTCGTCTTTTTGAACTATAAGTCCGTTCGGACATTTCGTCTTTTTGAACTATAAGTCCGTTCGGACATTTCGTCTTTTTGAACTATAGGTCCGTTCGGACATTTCGTCCTTTTGAACTACAAGTCCGTTTTGACATTTCGTTTTTTTGAACTATAAATCTGTTCGGACATTTCGTCTTTTTGAACTATAAGTCCGTTCGGACATTTCGTCTTTTTGAACTATAAGTCCGTTCGGACATTTCGTCTTTGAACTATAAGTCCGTTCCGACATTTCTTTTTGAACTATAAGTCCGTCCGGACATTTCGTCTTTTTGAACTATAAGTCCGTTTCCACATTTCGTCTTTTTGAACTATAAGTCCGTTTCCACATTTCGTCTTTTTGAACTATAAGTCCGTTCGGAAACTTCATCTTTTTGAACTATAAGTCCGTTCGGACATTTCGTCTTTTTGAACTATGTCCGTTCGGACATTTCGTCTTTTTGAACTATTTGTCCGTTCGGACATTTCGTCTTTTTGAACTATAAGTCCGTTCGGACATTTTGTCTTTTTGAACTATAAGTCCGTTCGGACATTTCGTCTTTTTGAACTATAAGTCCGTTCGGACATTTCGTCTTTTTGAACTATAAGTCCGTTCAGACATTTCGTCTTTTTGAACTATAAGTCCGTTCGGACATTTCGTCTTTTTGAACTATAAGTCCGTTTGGACATTTCGTCTTTTTGAACTATAGGTCCGTTCGGACATTTCGTCTTTTGAACTATAATTCGTTTGGACATTTCGTCTTTTTGAACTATAAGTCCGTTCGAACATTTCATCTTTTTGAACTATAAGTCCGTTCGGACATTTCGTCTTTTTGAACTATAAGTCCGTTCGGACATTTCGTCTTTTTGAACTATAAGTCCGTTAAGACATTTCGTCTTTTTGAACTATAAGTTCGTTCGGACATTTCGTCTTTTTAAACTATAAGTAAGTTCCGGACATTTCGTCTTTTGAACTATAAGTCCCGTTCGGATATTTCGTCTTTTTGAATATTTGTCCGTTCCATTTCGTCTTTTTGGACTATAAGTCCGTTCGGACATTTCGTCTTTGAACTATAAGTCCCGTTCCGGACACTTCGTCTTTGAACTATAAGTCCCGTTTTTGACATTTCGTCTTGAACTATAAGTCAAGATTTCGGACATTTCGTCTTTTGAACTATAGTCTGTTCGGACATTTCGTCTTGAACTATAAGTCCGTTCGGACGACAGTGCTTTGAACTATAAATCCCGTTCGGACATTTCGTCTTTTGAACTATAAGTTCGGACATTTCGTCTTTGAACTATAAGTCCGTCAGGACATTTCGTCTTTGAACTATATTTTAGTTTAAAACACATTTCATCTTTTTGAACATAGGAAATTCCGTTCGGACGGCCAATTACTTTTGAACTATAAGTCTGTTCGGACATTTCGTCTTTTTGAACTATAAGTCCATTCGGACATTTCGTCTTTTTGAACTATAGGTAAGTTCGGACATTTCGTCTCTTTGAACTATAAGTCCGTTCGGACATTTCGTCTTTTTGAACTATAAGTCCGTCAGGACATTTTAATCTTGAGAACTATAAGACCGTTCAGGACATTTTCTTCTTTTAAACTATAAGTCCGTTTGGACATTTCGTCTTTTTGAACTATAAGTCCGTTCGGACATTTGGTCTTTTTGAACTATTTGTCCGTTCGGACATTTCGTCTTTTTGAACTATTTGTCCTTTCGGACATTTGGTCTTTTTGAACTATTTGCCCGTTCGGACATTTCGTCTTTTTGATCTATAAGTCCGTTTGGACATTTAGTCTTTTTGAACTATAAGTCCGTTCGGACATTTTGACCGGTGTACAAACTATAAGTCCCCTTCGGACATTTCGCGTCTTTTTGAACTATAAGTCCCGTTCCCGGACACTGGTCTTTGACTATTTGTCGTTGGGGCATTTCGTCTTTGTGAGCACCGTCCCGTTCAGGGGACATTTCGTCTTTTGAACTATAAGTCCGTTCGACATTTCGTCTTTTTGAACTATAAGTCCTTTCGTGGACATTTTTCGTCTTACTTTGAACTATGAGTCAGTTTCGGACATTTGGTCTTTGAACTATTTGTGTTCGGACATTTTTCGTCTTACCCGAACTATTTTATTTGGACATTTGGTCTTTAGGCTATTTGACCCGTTCGGACATTCGTCCTTTTGTTTATAAGTCCGTTTGGACATTTGAAGTGCTTTTATTATAAGTCCCGTTCGATCATTTGATCTTTTAAACTATAATCCGTTCCATTTCGTCTTGAACTATAAGTCCGTTCGGACATTTGGTCTTTTGAACTATTTGTCCGTTCGGACATTTTCGTCTTTTTGAACTATAAGTCCGTTCGGACATTTCGTTTTTTTGTATAAGTCCGTTCGGGCATTTCGTCTTTTTGAACTATAAATCCCGTTCGGACATTTCGTCTTTTTAACCATGTAAGTCCGTCAGGACATTTCGTCTTTTGAACTATAAGTCCGTTTACCGGACGACTGTCTTTTGAACTATAAGTCCCGTTCCGGACATTTCGTCTTACAGACTATAAGTCCCGTTTGGACATTTGATTCTTTGAACTATTTGTCCCGTTCAGACATTTCGTGCTTTTTGGAGCTATTTGTCCTTTCCGGACATTTGGTCTTTTGAACTATTTGCATCCCGTTCCTTCCGGACATTTCGTCTTTGATCTATAAGTCCGTTTTGTTTGGTTTATTTGAAAGATGTTTGAACTATAAGTCCGTTCGGACATTTCTTCTTTTTAACTATTAGTCCGTTCGGACATTTGGTCTTTGAACTATAAGTCCCGTTCCGGACATTGGTCTTTGAAATATGATCCCGTTCAGACACTTCGTCTTTATATAGGTCCGTTTTGACATTTTCGTCTTTTGAACTATAGTTCCGTTCCAGGACATTTTAAAATCTTTTTGAACTATAAGAGATGTTCACAGGACATTTCGTCTTTTGAACTATAAGTCCGTTCAGACATTTGGTCTTTAGACTATTTGTCCGTTCGGATATTTCGTCTTTTTGAACTAGAAGTCCGTTCGGACATTTCTTTTTGAACTATAAGTACGTTCGGACATTTCGTCTTTTGAACTATAAGTCCCGTTCGGACATTTCGTCTTTTTTGAACTGTAAGTCCGTCAGGACATTTCGTCTTGAACTAAGTCCCGTTGGACATTTGAAGAGATTTTGAACTGTTGTCCGTTCGGACATTTTCGTCTTTGAACTATTTGTCCTTTCAGACATTTTTGGTCTTTTGAACTATTTGTCCCGTTCGGACATTTCGTCTTTTGAACTATAAGTCCGTTTGGACATTTGGTCTTTTGAACTATTTGTCCGTTCGGACATTTCTTCTTTTTAAACTATAAGTCCGTTCCGGACATTTCGTCTTTGAACTATAAGTCCCGTTCGGGATATTTGGTGTCTTTTTGAACTATAGGTCCGTTCGGACATTTCGTCTTTTGAACTATAAGTCCGTTCGGACATTTCGTCTTTTGAACTAATAAGTTCTTTCAGAAATTTCGTCTTTTTGAACTATAAGTCCCGTTCGGACATTTCGTCTTTTGAACTATAAAAAGTCCCGTTCAGGACATTTCGTCTTTGAAGCCATAAGTCCGTTCGGACGCCGTCTTTTGAACTATAAGTCCGTTTGACATTTCGTCTTTTTTGAACTATAAGTCCGTTCGGACATTTCGTCTTTTTGAACTATAAGTCCGTTCGGAAATTTCGTCTTTTTGAACTATAAGTCCGTCGGACATTTCGTCTTTTTGAACTATAAGTCCGTTCGGACATTTCGTCTTTTTGAACTATAAATAAGTTCGGACATTTCGTCTTTTTGAACTATAAGTCCGTTCGGACATTTCGTCTTTTGAACTATAATTCCGTTCGTACATTTCGTCTTTTTGAACTATAAGTCCGTTCGGACATTTCGTCTTTTTGAACTATAAGTCTGTTCGGACATTTCGTCTTTTTGAACTATAAGTCCATTCGGACATTTCGTCTTTTTGAACTATAGGTAAGTTCGGACATTTCGTCTTTTTGAACTATAAGTCCGTTCGGACATTTCGTCTTTTTGAACTATAAGTCCGTCAGGACATTTCGTCTTTTTGAACTATAAGACCGTTCGGACATTTCTTCTTTTTGAACTATAAGTCCGTTCGGAAACTTCGTCTTTTTGAACTATAAGTCCGTTCGGACATTTCGTCTTTTTGAACTATAAGTCCGTTCGGACATTTGGTCTTTTTGAACTATTTGTCCGTTCGGACATTTCGTCTTTTTGAACTATAAGTCCGTTCGGATATTTCGTCTTTTTGAACTATAAGTCCGTTCGGACATTTCGTCTTTTTGAACTATAAGTCCGTTCAGACATTTCGTCTTTTTGAACTATAAGTCCGTTCGGACATTTCGTCTTTTTGAACTATAAGTCCGTTCGGACATTTCGTCTTTTTGAACTATAAGTCCGTTTGGACATTTGGTCTTTTTGAACTATAAGTCCGTTCGGTCATTTGGTCTTTTTAAACTATAAGTCCGTTCGGACATTTCGTCTTTTTGAACTATAAGTCCGTTCGGACATTTGGTCTTTTTGAACTATTTGTCCGTTCGGACATTTCGTCTTTTTGAACTATAAGTCCGTCCGGACATTTCGTCTTTTTGAACTATAAGTAAATCCCGTTCGGACATTTCGTCTTTGAACTATAAAGTCCGTTCTTGGACATTCGTCTTTTTGAACTATAAGTCCGTCAGGACATTTCGTCTTTTGAACTATAAGTCCGTTCGGACATTTCTTTTTGAACTATAAGTCCGTTCCGACATTTCGTCTTTTGAACTATAAGTCCGTTTGGACATTTGGTCTTTGAACTATTTTGTCCGTTCGGACATTTCGTCTTTTGAACTATAATGTCCTTTCGGACATTTAGTCTTTTGAACTATTTGTCCGTTCCGACATTTCGTCTTTTGATCTATAAGTCCGTTTGGACATTTGGTCTTTTGAACTATAAGTCCGTTCGGACATTTTGTCTTCTATAAATCCCGTTCGGACATTTCGTCTTTTGAACTATTTGCCCGTTCGGACATTTGGTCTTATTGAACTATTTGTCCGTTCGGAGACATTTCGTCTTTTTGATCTAAAAGTCCGTTTGGACATTTGGTCTTTTGAACTATAAGTCCGTTGGACATTTGGTCTTTTGAACTATAGGTCCGTTCGGACATTTCGTCTTTTTGAACTATAAGTCCGTTCGGACATTTCGTCTTTGAACTATAAGAAGTCCGTTCGGAAATTTCGTCTTTTTTGAACTATAAGTCCGTTCGGACATTTTGTCTTTTTGAACTATAAGAAGTCCGTTAAGACATTTCGTCTTTTTGAACTATAAGTTCGTTCGGACATTTCGTCTTTTTGAACTATAAGTCAGTTCGGACATTTCGTCTTTTTAAACTATAAGTCCGTTCGGACATTTCGTTTTTTGAACATAAATCCCGTTCGGACATTTCGTCTTTATGAACTATAAGTCCGTTCGGACATTTCGTCTTTGAACTATAAGTCCATTTCGGACATTTTGTCTTTTTGAACTATAAGTCCCGTTCGGACATTTCGTCTTTTGAACTATTTGTCCCGTTCGGACATTTCTTTCTGTATTTTTGAACTATTTATTCCTTTCGGACATTTGAAGTCTTTGTATAAGTCCGTTCCGGACATTTCGTCTTTTGAACTATAAGTCCGTTAAGACGTTTCGTCTTTTTGAACTATAGGTCCGTTCAGCATTTCGTCTTTTTTGAACTATAAGTCCGTTCGGACATTTCGTCTTTTGAACTATAAGTCGTTCGGACATTTCGTCTTTTGAACTATAAGTCCCGTTCGGACATTTCGTCTTTTGAACTATAAGTCCGTTCCCGGACATTTGGTCTTTTGAACTATTTGTCCGTTCGGACATTTCGTCTCTTTGAACTATAAGTCCGTTCGGACATTTCGTCTTGAACTATAAGTCCGTTCGGATATTTCGTCTTTTAAAATATAAGTCCGTTCGGACATTTCATCTTTTTAAACTATAAGTCCGTTCGGACATTTCGTCTTTTTGAACTATAAGTCCGTTCGGACATTTCGTATTTTTGAACTATAAGTCCGTTCGGACATTTCGTCTTTTTGAACTATAAGTCCGTTCGGACATTTCGTCTTTTTGAACTATAAGTCCGTTCGGACATTTCGTCTTTTTGAACTATAAGCCCGTTCGGACATTTCGTCTTTTTGAACTATAAGTCCGTTCGGACATTTCGTTTTTTTGAACTATAAATCTGTTCGGACATTTCGTCTTTTTGAACTATAATCCCTTTCGTCTTTTTGAACTATAAGTCCGTTCGGACATTTCGTCTTTTTGAACTATAAGTCCGTTCGGACATTTCGTCTTTTTGAACTATAAGTCCGTTTGGACATTTGGTCTTTTTGAACTATTTGTCCGTTCGGACATTTCGTCTTTTTGAACTATTTGTCCTTTCGGACATTTGGTCTTTTTGAACTATTTGTCTGTTCGGACATTTCGTCTTTTTGATCTATAAGTCCGTTTGGATATTTGGGTTTTTGAACTATAAGTCCGTTCGGACATTTGGTCTTTTTAAACTATAAGTCCGTTCGGACATTTCGTCTTTTTGAACTATAAGTCCGTTCGGACATTTGGTCTTTTTGAACTATAGGTCCGTTCGGACATTTCGTCTTTTTGAACTATGAGTCTGTTCCGGACATTTTTCGTCTTTCAACTAAAGATTTCGGACATTTCGTCTTTTGAACTATAAGTCGTTAAGACATTTCGTCTTTTTTGAACTATAAGTCCGTTCGAACATTTCGTTTTTTGAACTATAGGTAAGTTCGGACATTTCGTCTTTTTGAACTATAGGTCCGTTCGGACATTTCGTCTTTTGAACTATTAAGTCCGTCAGGACATTTCGTCTTTTGAACTATAAGTCCGTTCGGACATTTCTTCTTTTTGAACTATCAGTCCGTTCGGACATTTCGTCTTTTTTGAACTATAAGTCGTTCGACATTTGGTCTTTTTGAACTATTGTCGTTCGGACATTTCGTCTTTTTGCACTATAAGTCCGTTCGGACATTTCGTACATTTGGGTTTTTGGAACTATGTGCCCCGTTCGGACATTTCGTCTTTTTGATCTATAAGTCGTTTGGACAGTTTGGTCTTTTTTTGAACTATAAGTCGTTGCGGCATTTGTCTTTAAACTATAAAGTTCGTTCGGACATTCTCTTGAACTATAAGTCCGTTCGGAAACTTTGGTCTTTTGAACTATTTGTCCGTTCCGCACATTTCGTCTTTTTGAACTATATGTCGTTCGGACATTTCGTCTTTTTGAACTATAAGTCCATTCGACATTTCGTCCTTTTGAACTATAATTCCGTTCGACATTTCGTCTTTTTGACTATATGTCCGTTCGGACAATTTGTCTCTTTTGACTATTTGTCCGTTCGACTTTCGTCTTTTTGAACTATTTTGTCCTTTCGGACATTTTGTCTTTTTGAACTATTTGTGCGTCGGACATTTCGTCCTTTTTGATTTTATAGTCCGTTTTGGACATTGTGGTCTTTTGAACTAATATAGTCCGTTCGTTCATTTGGTTCTTTTTATAACTATAAGTCCGCTTCGGACATTTCGATCTTTTTTGGAAACTATAGTCCGTTCGGACTTTATTCTTTTGAACTATTTGTCCGTTCGGACATTCGTCTTTTTGAACTATTAGTCCGTCCGGACATTTCGTTTTTTTGAACTATAGTACGTTCGGCCTTTTCGCTCTTTGAACTATTAAGTCGTTCGGACTTTTGTCTTTTGAACTGTAAGTCCGTAGGACCATTTCGTCTTTTGAACATAAGTTCCGTCGGACATTTCGTCTTTTGAACTATAAGTCCGTTCGGACATTTGGTCTTTTTGAACTATTTGTCCGTTCGGACATTTCGTCTTTTTGAACTATTTGTCCGTTCGGACATTTCGTCTTTTGACTATTTGTCCGTTCAGACATTTAGTCTTTTTGACTATTTGTCCGTTCGGACATTTCGTCTTTTTGACTATTTGTCCGTACGGACATTTGGTCTTTGAACTATAAGTCCGTTCGACATTTCTTCTTTTTAAACTATAAGTCCGTTTGGACGTGTTCGGACAATTTGTCTTTTTGAACTATAAGTCTGTTCGGACATTTGGTCTTTTTGAACTATAGGTCCGTTCGGACATTTTCTTTTTAAACTATAAGTCCGTTCGGACATTCGTCTTTTTGAACATAAGTCCGTTCAGAAATTTCGTCTTTGAACTAGTAAAGTCCGTTCGGACATTTTCTTTTTGAACTTATAAGTCGTTCGGACACTTCGTCTTTTTGAACTATAAGTTCCGTTTTGACATTTCGTCTTTTTGAACCATAAGTCCGTTCGGACATTTTTCGTCTTTTTGAACTATTAGTCCGTTCGGACATTTCGTCTTTTGACTATTTTGTCCGTTCGGACATTCGTCTTTTTGAACTATAAGTCCGTTCGAACTTTCGTCTTTTTGAACTATAAATAAGTTCGGACATTTCGTCTTTTTGAACATAAATCGTTTCGGACATTTCGTCTTTTGAACTATAATTCCGTTCGTACATTTCGTCTTTTTGAACTATACGTCCGTTCGGACATTTCGTCTTTTGAACTATAAGTCCTCGGACATTTCGTCTTTTTGCACTATAAGTCCATTCGGATATTTTCGTCTTTTGAAACTATAAGAACGTTCGACATTCTTTTTTTTAAACTATTTGGTCCGTTCGACATTTCGTCTTTTTGCACACTATTGTGGTCCTTCGGACATTTGGTCTTTTTGAACTATTTGTCCGTTCGAACATTTCGTCTTTTTACTATAAGTCCGGTTGGACATTTCGTCTTTTGAACTATAAGTCCGTTCAGACATTTCGTCTTTTTGTGAACTATAAGTCCGTTCCGACATTTCGTCTTTTTGAACTATAGGTCCGTTCGGACATTCGTCTTTTTGAACTATAAGTCCCTTCGGACATTTGGTCTTTTTGATCTATTTGTCCGTTCGGACATTTCGTCTTTTTGCACTATAAGTCCGTCGGACAGTTGGTCTTTTTGAACTATTTGCCCGTTGGCATTCGCTTTTTGGATCTATAAGTTCGTTTGACATTGGCTTTTTGAACTAAATTCCGTTTGGACATTTGGTCTTTTTGACTATAAGTCCGTTCGGACATTTCGTTTTTTGAACTATAAGTCCGTTCGAACATTTCGTCTTTTTGACTATTTGTTCGTTCGGACATTTCGTCTTTCTGAACTATAAGTCCGTTCGTTTGTCTTTTTGAAATATAAGTCCGTTCGGACATTTCGTCTTTTGAACTATAAAGTCCGTCGGACATTTCGTCTTTTTGAACTATACAGTCGTCGGACATTTGGTCTTTTGATCTATTGTCCGTTCGACATTTCCGTCTTTTTGAAACTATTTGTCCTTCGACATTTGGTCTTGTTTGACTATTTGCCGTTCGACATTTTCGTCCTTTTGATTTAAAAAG
>JABUQX010097045.1:0-5000 GCA_015478945.1 Trachelipus rathkii
GTTAATATTCATAATAGAACAGCTACCGGACTAACAAGTGTTCTGAAAGAAGAATTAAAATCTTTTAACTTAACCAACAAGTTAATTGCACAAGCCTATGACGGAGCAGCTGTTATGAGCGGGTCCCACAACGGTGTACAAGTGCAGATGAAAGAGTACTACCCTTACGCCCATTATGTTCATTGTTACGCACACAAATTAAATTTAATTTTGAAAAAGGTTTGCTCATCAAATAAAAGGATAAAAATATTTTTTGCTAATCTGAGTGGATTTGGTGCGTTTTTCACGAATTCACCTAAACGTAACGATATGCTTCAAAAAGTTTGTAATGTTCACATTCCAAAGATTTGTCAAACCAGATGGAATTTTCATTCTAAAATCGTAAATTGCATAAAAGAAAACAAGAAACAACTGTTGGAATGTTTTAAAAGGATTCAGAATGAAGACTGTTGGGACGATAAAAGCATTCGTGAATCAGTAGGCTTTGAAAGATTATTGGAAGACTACGAGTTTAATTTCTTTCTGTCTTTTTTTTATGAAACGTTGAAACATACAGATATTTTATACAACGTTTTACAGTCCAATAAATCAAATAATATTACAGTTGAAGATGCTTTGAAACATTTTGAATCTTCAATTACTACAATACGGCACAATATAGCAAAATTTCTTATTTCAGGGGATGATAGTGAAGTTTTAGAAGTTCCATTAAAAAGACTTAAAAAATGCAGTGTAGTTACTGATACCTTAAAAACGGATGCGACAAAGGCTTGTAACCAAATAATTACAGAAATAAATGAAAGATTTAAAAATTTTGAGTTGTTTCGCTCATATATTGTTGTCGACCCGAAGCAATTTAATTCTCATAAGCAGTGTTTTCCATCTGATCACATTCAAACTATTGCAAATAATTATCCTATGCTACATAAAGAGAGACTAATTTCCGAGTTAGCTGTTATGTATGATAATGAAACCTTTAGTTCCATCACAAATGTTAATGGCTTGTATAAATTTTTGGACGATAATGGCTTATGCGATGCTTTTTCAGAGGCCGCAAAATTAATAGAAATCGTTTTAGTGACGCCCGTGTCGACTGCCGATTCTGAACGTAGTTTCAGTACTTTAAAGCGCATTAAAACCCTTCTTAGAAACACAACATCACAAGATAGATTAAACGCACTTGCAGTGCTATCAATACAAAAAGACTTTATAGAGGAGATTCCTCAATTCAACACAAAAGTGATTGAAAAATTTGCCCAAATAAAGAACAGAAGGGCAAACTATTTATACAAATAAACCAATTTTAAAGGTAAGTTTTTTTAAAATGCGTTTTAAATTACAAGTAATATTTTTATTTAATTAAGAAGTAGATCTAGCCTATATATATATATATTATGTATGTAATATATGTATAATATGTAATAATAATATATATATGTGTAATATATATATACAAAGAAACAGACCTGGTCCCACCATTTTATTCTGTATAGGAGCTATAACAATATGTAACATAATATATGTATATATGTATGTATGTATATTATAATATAATAATATAATAATATATATATATATATAATAATAATATATTATATATTTATATAATATATATATATAACAATAATAATAATAATATGTATGTATGTATATGTATGTATATATATATATATATATATATATGTATATATAATATAATATATATATATATGTATATAATAATATAACATATATATATATATATATCTTATATATATATAACTATATATATATATATATATATCTCTATATCTCCTCCCATATATATGTGTATATTAGTGATGGGACAGATATGAAAATTTTGCTGACGATGGCATTGGCGATTCGAAAAGTCTATAGATTTTCTTCTGTTATTATGCAACTTCACCTTAAAACCTTTATAAATTAGCCTGCTCTCTCTCTCTCTCTCTCTTTATATATATATATATATATATATATATATATATGTATATATATATACCTCATACCTACCATATATATATATATATATATACTATATATATATAATATATATATATATATATATATATATTTATATATATATATTTCGAGACCACCCCAGTTGGAAGGAAAACCACTGATTTAAGCGATCAAAATTTTTGATTCCTTAAGTCTCTTAATAATAATAATATAATAATAATAATAATAATAATAATAATAATAATAATAATAATAATAATAATAATAATAATAATAATAATAATAATAATAATAATAATAATAATAATAATAATTAATCAAGAATGAAAAGTATTTATTAATAGAAATGAGGAAACATATTTTGTGGTCCGTAACGATTTCATAGGTCAAGTGGCTGTTCCTACTCATGTACATGTATAAAATATTTAGACTAGGGACTTAAATGTAAGGTTCCCAAGTTTGCAGATGATAGCAAATTGGCTACCTCGGTAGAGGCATGATGGATGCTTGTAAAGATTTAAAAGATAAGGAGGGGGCTGTAATCGTTGATGGGATTATTGAGCAGGTTCATTTCCTTCTTCAACTAATCTTTCTTTCATAGAACTATTTCTATTCTAAACTAAATGTTTCTTTCCTCACTTGTCACTTTGGTTAGATGCCATGTTGGCGTTTCTCTGGCCCATTCAGTGAGAACGGAAATTGCTATCAGGGGTGTGAAAAAGTTCCATACAATTCTCTATCACTCTCAGCTAATTTTTCATTCAAACTCAGAAATCAATTTGCTGGGATACTCTTCAGCAGGCGACCCATGAAGCTTTCATCAAAGAGGAGGTACCGCTTCATGGTTTATATACTGCTGACAAATCTTTCATCTCCTAGCAACTGCCAGCAAATCACTTTCTCCTCTGTTCAGTCAAATCTGTTGTGTATTGCTAATTCTCAGCTGAAGGCTAATGCTGGCCCCTCATTAACTCAACTACTATTCTCTATCTCAATACTAGCACTTTCTGAGTCTTTGGAAGCTCTCACATGTCCAACCTATTTCGAAAAAAGGAAGCCGCTCTGATCTTTAACTATCTTCTGTGGCTCTCTTGTATTCTATTTAGATCTGGAAACCTTCTCAACTCTTCTTAAATCATCTGGAAACTCATTCCGATCGAGGTCTGCTCTCGTTGCATGAAGTCTACTGGCGATATACATTCCTATCTAACCGATTTATGGTTTTCGCTCTTAGGAACTACCGGGAGACTTGCATGGTGGCGCTTGACATATCCAAAAGTATTTGACTGAGTATGGCGCGTCCCTGCTTCCAAGCTCCCCTCCTTTGGGTTCCTCCTTCTCTTTGCTTACTTATGTAGCTTTCTTTCAAATAGCTCAATATCGGCTGTTGTTGATGGGGCGACTTTCTTCTTCTTTCTGTCAATAGTGGTGTTCCTCAGGGTTCTGTCTTATCTCCTACTTTATTCCTACTTTTCATTAATGATCTTCTCACCTGCACCTCTAACTCTATCCACTCATATGCCGATGACTCGACCCTTCATTCTTCAACTCATATCAATTCTGCTCCCTCTTTTACTTCTATTGCCTCTCGTCTTAATCTTTCCGATTTTATTCTCGCTGATGGATAGAAATAACTTTGTGAAATTCAATTCTTTAAAAACCCAACTTCTACAAATCTCCTTCTCCAAAATACCTTCTAACTTTCCTATCTCTTTCGACGGTTCTGTCGTCTCTCCTGTTGACAATATAAATATCCTTGGCCTTAACATGAACAAAAAAATGTCTTGGAAACCTCACATCACAACGGTTGCTAGGGCGGCCTCAAAGAACTGGAAGTTCTGTTTAGACTGTGAGACTTTCCTCCTTTTCTCAGTTGCTCCGCTATACAAGGGTCTCATCCGCCCATGTATGGAGTACTGCTCTCATATCTGGGGGGGGGGGCTCTAGTTTCACCCGGCTTTTGGACAGGGTCGAGTCAACGGCAAAAAGGCTTATAAACTGTTCTGTACTTTCCAGTTCACTTGACCCTCTATCTTTGCGACGTGATGTTGGTGCTTTATCTCTATCCTATAGGTACCGCAGCAGCAGGTGCTCGAGGGAACTTATCACTGGCGTACCACCACTTTACGACGCCTTCGGAGCACAAAGGGTGCTGTATCTGCGCACGAGTATTGTGTTGAAATTGGTAACTCAGGCTAGTTTGCTATGGTGCTTCCTTCTTTCCCACCACCTCTGTTCTGTGGAATTCTCTTCCATCTTCCGCTACCGTGGCTCAAACGGTAGAGCGACGGAGTCGCATGGCAAGGTCGCGGGTTCGAATCCTAGTTCGGATCCTAGGTAGAAATTACCTAGAGAAGTTCCCCTCCTTGAATAGGGCTATGCCCGTGAGGTGTGAACTTTTAATTTCCTACTGAATTTAATCTCCTCACTTTAAAGTCTGCGTCTGTGCTCATATGCGTAATTTGCGCTAGAGGGTGAACTTTTGAGAGTACTACACCCCCTCCTTGAATAGGGCTCTGCCCGTGATTGGTGGTGACAACTGTAAAAAAAAATCCTTGAATGGGCAGATATGTGGCAAATGAACTGAATCTTCCATTACCCCCATCCAAAACATCATTCAGAATATCCCAGAAAATCGTACTCTCTTCAACATTACCCTCAGATGAATCATATGTCACAACCACACAAATTTTGACCTTTTCAAACTTAAATTTAACCTTTAGACTTCTAGTACTCACACATAAATCTAACATAGCTCTCTACCATAATTCACTCTTTAGAATTGGAAATCCTTCTAATCCTCTCTGTTACTTTCCACGTAATACCAAACCACACCACTCATTTTCACAGTTTCCTTTCATTTTTGTTTCAGTCACACGAGCAAATCAAATTTGCCCTTTCTAAATACATCCATCACCTCTCTCCTCATCTCCTCAACATTTATTCCTCTGACATTTCATATACAGATACGATTCATACATTTTCGCCGAAGGATAGAAGGGCGCTTACTGCGATCACGACCTTCTCCGAGGCATGCATTA
>JABUQX010097045.1:12500-15000 GCA_015478945.1 Trachelipus rathkii
ATTTATAAATGTATATAAATATAAATATATATATATATATATATATATATATATATATATATATATATATATATATATATATATATATATATATATATATATATATATATATATATATATATATATAAATATATATATATATATATATATATATATATATATATATATATATATATATATATATATATATATATGTTTATATATATATATATATATATATATATATATATATATATATATATATATATATATATATATATATATATATATATATATATTAGTGATGGACCGGATGTCAAAATTTGACTGTTTTGCGGATGCGGATGAGGATGCGGATCTTAAAGCGGATGCTGATGCGGATGCGGATGCGGATGTTTACTCTTTGAAGTTTGAATTAAAATTATCATATATATATATATATATATATATATATATATATATATAAATATATATATATATATATATATATATATATATATATATATATATATATGTATATATATATATATATATATATATATATATATATATATATATATATATATATATATATATATATATATATATATATATATATATATATATATATATGTATATGTATATATATATATATATATATATATATATATATATATATATATATATATATATATGTATATATATATAGATATATATATATATAAATAGATATGGACATATAATATATATATTTATACATGTATATATATATATATATATATATATATATATATAGCAATAATATATACTATATATGTATATCATAATATATATATAACATATATGTATGTATACATATATATATATATATATATAATATATATAATATATATATATATATATATATATATAATAATAATATTTAATAATATATATATATATAATAATAATAATAATAATAATAATATGTATATAGATATATATAAGGATATGCTTATTTGAGAATTTACATATCTAAAAAGATAAAAGATAATAACTATATATATATAATATATATATATATATGTAATAATATATATCATGTATGTACTATATATATATATATATATATATATATATATATATATATATATATATATATATATATATATATATATATATATATATATATATATATATAGTATATTTATCATATATATATATATATATATATATATACATATATATATATATATATATATATATATATATATATATATATATATATATATTTATATATATCAGGGATGGGGAGTCGGAGTCGGGAGTCGGGAGTCGGGAGTCGGGAGTCGAGCGTTTTCAGGGGTAAGGAGTCGGAGTCGGAGTCGGGAGTCGATTTCCCAAAAAGTTGGGAGTCGGAGTCGGGAGGAAGAAGTGAGACCAGGGGAGGAAGCTGGGGTAATTACCAGGGAAGAGCTAGAGGAGGCCTTAAGGAAAATGAACAATGGAAGGGCCCCGGGAGAAGATGGATTGCCCATAGAATTAATAAAAGAGGGAGGAGAGTGTGTGAAGGAAGCAGTGTTGAAGTTTATCAACAAGTGCTGGAGAGAAAGTGAGGTTCCAGAGGGATGGGGAAAAACCATCATTATACCAATATATAAAGGAAAGGGAGATGTGGGTGAATGTAATAATTACAGAGGTATTTCGTTATTGGACCATCTGGCAAAAGTATACGAAAGGATACTTGAAAGAAGAGTGAGGGCAATTGTGGAACCCAGACTTGGAGAGGAGCAGTATGGGTACAGGGCGAATAGAAGCACCAGTGAGGGCAATTGTGGAACCCAGACTTGGAGAGGAGCAGTATGGGTACAGGGCGAATAGAAGCATTTATAGATCTGAGAAAGGCATTCGATTCGGTACCTAGGAAGAAATTGTTCGAGGTTTTAGAGAGAGATTACGGAGTGGGTGGTTACTTAAGAAAGGCTTTGGAGAGTATGTATAAAAATGACAAATGTAATGTAAGAACGGGATATGAAAACGAGAAATGGTTTGAGGTGGGAGCTGGCGTTAAGCAGGGAAGTGTATTGTCACCAATTCTGTTTGTAGCATATTTGGATGTAGTAATTAGGGCAGTGAGGGAGGAGGTGGAGGACTTGGATGGAGATGTGATGGCTTATGCGGATGACCTGGCATGCTGGAGTGAAGACGGAGATAAACTGAGGAGGGTGGTGTTGGCTTTTGATAGTAAACTGAGAGAAGCGGGCCTGTGCATGAACGTAGATAAAACAGAAATTATGATAGTTAGTAGAGAGGAGGGAGAAGAGTTGGTGGTGGAGGTGGATGGTGTGGTGATTAAAGTGCCTTGGAGATTGCGAGCAGAATTGATAAGTACGGGAGAACAGTTAGAGCTTTGTATCCTATCATCAGGGATAATGAGATTGGAGGGGAGGTGAAGAGGATAATTTTCGAGAGCATTTTAACACCGGTTCTTCTGTATGGGGCGGAAACATGGAGTATGACAACAAGAGAGGAGAGCAGAGTGCAGACTGCTGAAATGAATGTA
>JABUQX010097045.1:22500-25000 GCA_015478945.1 Trachelipus rathkii
ATATATATATATATATATATATATATATATATATATATATGGGTGAAGAACAAAAATATCAGAAATTTGACTTTTTCGATCTCTTATCTATAGCTAATAAGATAAAGAAAACTAAGAATAAGAAAAAAACAAAATGAATAAGAAAACAAAGATGAAAAAGAAGTTGAATAAGGTGAATAAGAAATGCTTGAGTTTACCAAACTCATCGCTAGCTCGTTAAACCCGAAGCATGCGCTTTTGATATATAATATATTTTATATTATATATATTATATATCATATATATATATATATATATATATATATATTATATATATATATATGTCTTTTATCAAAAAAGTGTTATATATATATATATATAATTTATATATATATATATTATATAATATATATATATATGAATATATATATATATAATATATATAATATATATTTATATAATATATAATATATATATATATATATATATATATATATATATAAATAAAGTAGCTGTGCTACTTTCATGAACATCTCAGAGTTCATGAGTGCTCATATACCGTTCTATCCCATGAGGTCATCACAAGTGTTTATGAGGGTGTTTTTATGACGTCATCACTTAGCAACTTTCATATGCCGTTCATATACAAATGCTCGGATACCACACCGATATGGAACATGTTATTAGCATCGTATCCTTACTGGAGGGTTTTTACGAGGTGCTGCTATCAACATTCCACCAACAGGCTGACATCCTTCGCAATAGATCAAGGATATATATTTAAACAACCATTCATACTGAAGAATAATACATTTCTGACCAAGGGGGCCCCCTGGGGGTCCCCTTTAAAACCCAACCCAAAAAATAACCAAAAACCCTCCGTCAAGTCCACAAAGACATAATCAAAACAACTTATGTAGCAGATAGGCCCGAAACTTTAATATTTAATAAGTTTTTAATCACAGAACTAAAAACAAATAAAAATAAAAATAAAATAAAAATAAAAAAAATAAAAATTGTCTGTTTAAAAATAAAAAAATAAATAAAAAAAAATTTTTAAATTAATTTATAAAAAAATAATAAAAATAAATTAAGATTTTTAACAAATAAAAATATTTAAAGTTAATTAATTTTGAAATAAATATTTTTTTAAAAAAGATTAATTTTTATAACGCACTGCCTAAGAGCGTCAGATGAAAATTGAATAGGATAGGAGCCATTCAAGATAGTGATGATTTTGCCGTCACAAATGATACTGTATGCATTAAAGAACAAAAGAAATAAAGAAAATGTCCATGAGTATGAAGAAATATAATAATAATAATAAAATAATAATCATAATAATATAATAATAATAATAATAATAATAATTCTTAATAAATAATATTAATAATAATAATAATAATAATAATAATAATAATAATAATAATAATAATAATAATAATAATAATAATAATAATAATAATAATAATAATAATAATACATAATAATAATAATGAATATTCCTTGAACAATAATAATAATAAAAATATATGTTAAATAATAAATAATTAATGTAAAATCTTAATGGTATGAGAGAGTTATTTTACGTGATATAAATTAGATGGCAATGAACAGTAGTAATACTAAAAGTTTAAAAATCAAATTCTTTAAAGAGAATTGAGATTGAACTACTCTTAAATAAGAAAGCTAGCGACAATAACACTTAAAGTAAATAAATAATAATAATAATAATAATAATAATAATAATAATAATAATAATAATAATAATAATAATAATAATATAAATAATAATAATAATAATAATAATAATATAATAATAATAATAATAAAAAATAATAATAATAATAATAATAATAATACTAAAAATAATAATAATAATAATAATAGACTATAAAATAACACACAGTGAAATATTAATAAACTAAAAGTTTAAAAATCAAATTCTTTAAAGAGAATAAATAATAAAATAAAATAATAATAATAATAATAATAATATAAAGAATGACAAAAATAATAAAAATAATGAAAATAATAATAATAATATATAATAATAATAATAAATAATAAATAATAATAATAATAATAATAATAATATAATAATATAATAAATAACAATAATACATAGATAAAAAATAGCACTTAACAATAACACTTAACATAGATAAACTATAGCACCTAACAATAACAACATATAAAAACTATAACACATAACAATAACATTAACATAATGATAATACTAATAGCACCTAATAATAATAATATAATAAATAATAATATATATATAATAATAAAATAATAGAAAGCTTTACAAGAAAAAAAAAAGTGGTAAATAATTATAACGACAAAAGTTAAAGCACTCATTATAATAATATAATAATGAATAATAATAATAAATAATAAAAATAATAATAATAAATAATAAATAAATAATAATAATAATGAATAGTGAAAAAAAACGAATTATAATAATAATAATAATAATATAATAATAAATTAATAATAATAATAATAATAATAA
>JABUQX010097046.1:0-20000 GCA_015478945.1 Trachelipus rathkii
AGAGAGATTGAGTTTAAAATCTCCTGGGTAAAGAATTAAAACCTCGATCTGCGAAAAGTTTTGGCCGATGCGTTGAGATAGCAGCCTTAAATTTCGATTTCTTGTAGTCCAACTTGTTTACCCTCTGAAAAGGGATAAAGCACGTTAAAAGGTAGGATGGCCGGATATCCGGCAACTATCCGGTATCTGGCCAAGTTTTGACTATCCGGTTCTGGCCGGATAACCGGATAATTACTTCCCTATTAGGTTCTTCCTCGTTGGGGGAAATATTTAAAATAATTTGAAAATTATATCATATATATATATATATATATATATATATATATCTATATATATATATATATATAATAATATATATTTATAATATGATATTATTATTATATTATTATATATATATACCGTAATATATTTATATATATATATATTATATATATATAATATACTTATATTTATATATTATTATATATATTATATTATTAATATAATAATAATATATATATATATATTCTTATATATATATTTGTTTAGACTTTCGATGTTGGTACCAATGTTATATTTATTTTATTCATCATTTATGTTCACTGTACAATACATTTTTATCTGAAATTTGGTGGCGACACGTTTCATAAATTTATATTCATTATAATTTAAGCTTAAGAAAATTTGTATAAAAGAATAAGAATAAATTGTTGATTTCAAACTTTTATTCTGCATTTAAGCCATTTAGTTTTTGTCTAATTATTACTTATTTACAAAAACTTTAAAAAAATATGGATGCAAAAATAACCGATTTTGGTGTTGCTGCCAGAGGTACAAAGATGGGCAACGTGTAAAACTTTGTGGACTATAAATTTTGGCATTCCACTAAAATTCCACAATTTTTTTTTGATAGTCCTCTAATTGCAGATTGCGAATTAAATTGCGAATGATATAGGCATTCACCGCTACACTGGCAATTCCGAACATTTTTCAAACTTAATCGCAAATCGCAAAAATTCACGCAATATATTTTGGTATTCGCAATTTGCGGAAATTTCGGATTAAATTGCGAACGCCCACCTCTATATTATCTATATATATTATTTAATATATATATATATAATTATAATATATATATATTATATATATATATTATATATATATATATTATAATATATATATATACTATATCAACAAGTGTTTCACGAGTTATGTTACAGCGGTTTATCACTGTACGGGATGTTTAAGTATGAAAATGTGTAAGAATATAAGTTCGATCATTTAATTCATTAAGGAGAATGGGATATGTTACGTTGGTGTCTGCGCATGCCAGGGTTGGCACGATTGGGGACAACTGGGTTGTCCCCAATGGTTTTTATTCATAAAGCCCCCTGAAAAAAACCAATCAAAAACCCGAAACTGGGGTTTTATCTGATTTTATAGAAAAAAGGTAAAAGTGAAGGATAAAATTCAACTGATACTGAAGGCTAAATTGAAAGATAGTAATATCTTATGTTTAATTTCTTTATTGTTAATTTCAACTTTCTTAATCCTAGTTTACTAGTTAAATGCTCTTTGTTATTGTTATTATTATTATTTATCATTGCTCACTCCATCTCACACTCAAAAACACCCACTATACTAGGTGACAGGTGTTACTTTCGAAACCCACATGAGTGACATGACCTTTGCTAAATTGATGAACACATTGACAAGTGACAACATAACAACAAAACTTAAAAATGAAATGCCTTAATGTTTCAATGCAAAAGGTAGAAAATCAAATTTGGTCAACAAAAAAAACCTTTAATAATAATAACAAACAATAATAACAACACTTTAAACTAATATATATTATATATACATAATATATATATAATATATATATTATATTTATATATATATATATAAGTATATATTATTATATTATATATTATATATATATATATATATATATATATATATATATATATATATAATATAATTATATATTATATATATATATATATATATATATATATAAATAATTAATATTATATTTAAATAATTAATATTATATATTATATATATATATATATTATATATATATTATATATTATAATATTATAGATATTATATATATATATATATATATATAATAGTATATATATATATATATACAAGCATCGTAATTGTCAAGTTCTGTTGATTTTGCCCGATTTTGCCCGATTTTACCCGTTTTTTCGGGGGGTTTTATGAAAAAGGACAAAAAACCCGGGGTGGGTTGGGCTTTTTCAAAAAACCCGGGTTTTATGCCAACCCTGGCGCATGCGCAATACGAAAGCCGCGCACAAACAGGAGAATCTCGAATGGGATGATATATTTTTTATGGCTTCTGTGAAATGCACATAAAAAATGAGGTGGGCTCTTCCTCTCGACATTATTTGATACGGTTGTTCGTTTCCACGCAATGTACCCATAAACAACTAGACGTCCTCCGTAGACATCATGTGCCTACAAAAGCCGACATGTCAATATGAAATAATTAGGTTAAATACAATGGCATATCCAATAATATTTAAAAATATCGATACAACTAACAAAGGCATTAAATTAAAATACCTAATACATACCCTTTTAGATTACATTGATATGTACTATGTAGATTAATAAATACGGATATGTGAATGTGTACAACCAACTAACAGCTATCATATGTAGGTTATGTCATAACCTACAAATTATGCGTAATAAAGTGTAGTGAAACGTATAACTTTTCAGAGTGGTTTGTTTAGTCAGAGTATACATTTTGGAACATGCACGTGGACAGTTTACCACGGAGCGAAAAGCGTGAAAGTGTTGGAGGTGTCCATTACGGCAAAACAGGAATGCTCACAGAGCTGCTGCGAATATGGACACTTATCCACATGCGACGACGCGGCCAGAGGCCAGCATGCATTCCTAGAGTTTATAACAGACTGTTTCAAGGTACAGGGTCGATAGTTCAACCCCCTTATCACATACGGAACGGGGGTCGTGTCCGTATATTCAACATTGAACTAGAACGTTCTGACTATACACACCATGAAAATCCAAACGTCCTCATTACGCGCAGGCTAGTTCAAGTCCTTGGATATCGAATGGAAACATACGATCGGCACTCGTGTTGCATACAATATGCTCTCCATATAGGCATACATTGTGCAATGTTTGCAATCGTGGAGACTCAACAGGGGCGGCTGGGATTCCTGGCTGTCAATGATTGCCTTCTAATGGATGTACCGGATTTATTGGAAAATATCTTATGCACCGATGAATCTCGCTTTACCAATAACGGTATGTATAACAGGTGGAACTCAGATCATTGGGCGGTAAACAAACCCCTATAAATTCACTAGCCATCACCAGGTCTCATACTCAGTCAACGTTGGTGTGGTAACTCATAGTAGGATTATCGGGCTTGTTCTTCGAAGGAAATTTGACAGGACAGCGTTACCTCCATTTCCTGCAGACTGTCCTTGTTGACCTCCTGAGTGATATACCTTTAAGAACACAACGAAGAATATATTAGCAACATGATGGGTGCCCAGCACATAGTGCACCTATACTATAGTGACAACCTACATCGACAGAACCTTTCCTGGCAAGATGGATCGGAAGTCTGGTCCAGTTCCATGGCTGCGCGTCACCCGACTTTAACACCAGCTGGACCTCCTTTCTGCGGGGGTATCTCAAACATACCGTGTAGCTGGGTTTAATGACCCAGTAATCTCGCCCGATGATCTTCGCCGTAGAATAACCAACGCATGTAGGGGACTCAACCCGGCGTCACTGTCCATTGGCATGCAATGAAACTTGGCGCCAGAAGGGCAGAGGCATGTATTCGCGTGGATGGAGGTGCGCCTTCGAACAACATCTGTAAATACTGTAATGTACACGTGCACGACCATGACGTTCTTCTCCTTCTTGAATGCCTGTGGATAAGAATTCATAGGTGAAATTCTGTTTATGATACTATTAACACGTTAAACATTACATGTATCGATATTATGAGCCGTCTTGAATACCATTGTTTTCTTCAACCTTTTCCCACTCACTGTTTAAAACCATTGTTTGGTAACATTGAAGCGTTATGGGTACATCGCGTGGAAACGAAGAACTGTATCAAAAAATGTCGAGAGAGTAAGAGCCCACCTCATTTTTTATGTGCATTTCACAGAAGCCATAAAATATATATCATCATCCCATTCGACATTCTCCTGTTTGTGCGCGGTTTTCGTATTGCGGCATCGAGCAGACAACCACGTACATATCCATCCTCCTTAATGAATTAAATGATCGAACTTATATTCTTACACATTTTCATACTTAAACATCCCGTACGGTGATACACCGCATAACATAACTCGTGAGACACCCTGCTATATATATATATGTATAGTTAATATATATATAATATATATATATATATCATATATATATATTATAATATATTTATATATATATATATATATATATATATATATTATATATGTAGAGATTTGTTTAATCTAGGTCTGATTCACACATACTTTTATAGTATAGGTATTAGATGGAAAACTTATTCTAATATGAGAATATGAGAATAAGTGAGTACTCTAACCTGGAGGCTAAAACCGCATATATACATTATTTTTTTTATGTTCATACTTTACACCTTTAAATATGATAAATTACTAAAACCCATATTATCTTTTCAGTATTTTACATGTTAAATATTTTGTTACTTTTGACTGTATATTTATTGAATTTAACTTAAAAACAATTACGTAAAAAACGTAACCTCACATCTTTCTGACGTTCGTGAAATAAAACAACGTCTGATGAAATTAATCAACGTCGTTCTTCTGACGATTTTTTCACTTCACTTGAGGTTCTTAAACCATTGTTGAAGCATTATAAATATAGAAAAGAATCCAATAAAGGTCAGTGGATTATGTTTTATACTGGATTCATTAGTATAATAATAATCGTAAAAACTATAAAAACGCTTTAACAAGTTCGTAAATTTCATATTCCCTTTTGTTTATGTTTATTGCAGCTGATATTACAGTTGATATCGCTGCAGACTTGAAGCTATTGATCAAATACACAAGACCCCTCACAGATGCTTTATCGTTAGGGTAAGATCTATCTTTTTTTTTCAATATTTAAATAGCTTATTGTAAGTAGATGGTCAGATATTCAAATACCTTAAATAAGCTTGCCTTACAATTCATCTAATTCCTGTAATCATTTTTACAGGGTTTTTGTTTATGGTCTTGATTTTAAGTCAAGACAAATCATTTTTATTTCTGGTCTAGGACATCCCTAGAATCACCTTTATTGATGGTCTTCAGACAAATCCCTTTTGTATATTAGGGTTCCCAATCATATAGGAAAAATCCATCTCAGTCAAGATTAATCTTAATATTTAAAAATCTCTCAAAGTCTGGATAACTTCCCAGATACATTAGTATTAAGTCAGTCTGGATAACTTCCCAGAATCATTAATATTAATTCAGTCTGGATAACTTCCCAGAACCATTAATATTAAGTCAGTTCTCTGTTCATATTTATATATTTATAACAACTTAGTTACAGTTGTGGGTTACCACCCCCGTAACCATTTTTATTTAATTCATTTATTTAATTAAGTAAATTTATATAAGTAAGCAAGTCTACTCCAGAAGAGTACTGGAGGCTATTCTGTTTTATATCATAAAGCTCAAGCTATCCCCCTAGTTTCCCGGATAACTGAGTGAATGGAAATTAACCATACCTCTCTTACTTTTGCTGTATATATGTGTGGGTAAATAAACCTATCCTTTTACTTCTTTTTCATTCTCCTCTTCTACCTAATTTAAAAAGTGATCTATTCTTTACTTGGACACAACCCAGTCAGCATTTGGAGCAAGCTGGTGGTCCCTCCTTCCTGTACCCTGCCAGTAGCAAGAAAGCGTGATTGGCTCTGCATAGGCTCGGACTTTTGCAAAAGCCTGAGCCTTAACGATATCTCCCCCAGGTAGATACTGAATATTCTTTTTAATTTTCTCACTGTTCTTTACTATTTTATATTAATTGTGATAATACTTATTAAATTTTCTTCTGGAGGTCAAGTGACCGTAATTATTCATGCCCTCGTCACTTGGTCTCCACAACATAAATACAAGAAAATAAAAAGTGGCGCCCGAACAGGGACCATCTGTCTTGTTCGGTGCTCTTGCCTTGCCACTGGATTGTGATTTTAGATCACTTCGCCACTTGCCAAACCTCACAAAACAGTAATTAAAAGACATTATTCTTATAATTCTTCCAAACTGTCTTAATATTCTTTAAAGTTATATTTGAGTATTCTTCTTTCTTAAGTTTGAACGAGTTTTGAAAGAAATTGAAAGAACTCCTTGATATTGTATTAAAACTATATAACATTTAAAGCAATTTAAAATACTTAATTGCTTTATAGTTGCTTTATTAAAAATATAAACATGACTGCCAAAAGCGATCCCCGTAGTGACTACAAAATGGTTGATCATTTAGATGCATCAACTGAGTCCGAGACTCAAGAAACCACTGCTAATAACCTGATTGATTCCCACATTCAGGCAGCAAATACTCCTTTAGATTCAGGTAGGGATTTGCTTAATTTTGACTTAAACTCTCAAAGACCTGCTGACCATGAACAGGCAATAGCTTTGGATAGGTACCCAAAACATAACACAGACACTAAACATGTAGATGGTGATGGTACTACGTCTATACATGAACTTGGTGAGCTAATAAATAAATACACAAAGGAAAAAGAAATGTTGACTCATGAATTGAGCAAACAGAATTTAACTTTTGAAGACAACCCTGATACTAAGAGGTTTTCTAAAAGCTTTGACCTTAAAACAACATTCACAACATCGACATGGTCGTCAACCACCACAACACTCTCAGGATTTACATGATCTTCACCTATCCCAAAACTCGCAAGAAAAATTGCTTATAGATTATGAGGATTCCCATTGTCTAAATCCTCCACGAAGACCACATAAACCCATTTCGTACCCACGTAATCCTGAACATGATATGCCATTTCAACGCCGACATGCACAAAACACTGAACGATTTGATTGGAGGGGTAGGAATACACCACCTATGCCTTCCCAACGTCCTTTCTATCCTAAATTAACATCTTCTCCTACACCTTTAGATACTAACATGTTTTATCGTGATCATTCACCTTATTCGAATAAAAGACCTGATTTTCAACGGTATACTAATCGAGGTTCTTCTTCCCTTGCTCAACCCCCTAGAGATTCTAATTGTCCTGAACCTCAACTTTATTATAATTCTCAACCTCCCAGAGGTAATTATGATGACAGACATGTACAATACACTTCTTCTTATCCTTGTCAACCTTCTTCTTATTCAAGACCAGACCCAAATGTTGATATGTATTCCGGTCCCATCACTAAACAAAAAATCGATATGATGGAGGAAGCCATTTTACTTTTAAGTCAGTTGCTTAAAAACTCGCAAAAGCTTAAAGTGGTAGACCCCGGTAAATACAAAATTAGAAACTGGGTCAGACTTTCCATAATTTTAATCTCGAGGATTTTGAGCATACTGCAGCTTCACTATCTAAAGCGTTACCATGTTACGGTTTACTTGGTAGACCAACTTTGAAGGACAAATTCAACAACTCATCGTGTTAATCACAAGGATGTAGAGACATTTCTCAGTTCTGTGATGCCTCCATACATGGTTAGACGAAGAAAAGAAAAGAAAAAATACCAGTTGCAGGCTTATCATTCCGCCCGCCGGTATCGAAATGAGAGCATTCGGATGTTCGCTCTCCGATTAGAACGCCTTGCTAGACGTGCTTACAAAGGCCTGGATATGCGCGAACACGAGTCTCTCCGTACAGCATTCTTGTATAGTCTCCCTCCTTCGATAGAGAAAGATGTTCGCCAATATATAAAAATTCAGGAGAATAACCGGAATTGGCGTACACCGTGGGAAGATATAGTAGGCTTTGCTGATTCTCTAGAATCGGATAATAAGCAGTTCCCTTCTTCTTTTTCTTCTTCTCGTAACCATACCCATGATACTTCCGAATATCCTTCTCAACCTCATCCCTCTACTAAAAAGACTTACCCACAGAAAGATGATCTGAATGAGACAGTCGATTCGATTATAAATATTGACACTTTACTTCCCAGTTGGACGGAAAACCTTCAGACAGAAGAGGAAAACCGTCAAACCCTTCTTAAAAATTCCCGTTCTTCTAAGAACCCAGTATTTCCAAATTCTTCTTTTAAAAATTCCCATTCTTCTAATAATCCCAATTCTCAAAAATCGTCTCCTAAGAATAACGGTGGTAGTCGTTACTACCGTGACAACCGTCGAAGCTCTTCTCTCCCTAGAAATCAGAACACTTATGCTCGTGATAGCTCACACTATGATCCTGACGATCGTAAACACCTGTTGTGTGACTTCTGTGAGAAAACAGGTCACCAGATGCGCGAATGTTACAAATATTTGGGCATCTGCGGCTACTGCAAAAAGAAAGGCCATGTAAGGGCTGATTGCAGAGCACGGAAATCGTCTACAACATCTCCTTCCCCAAATGTACGTAAAGCTGTTTGTCCTTTCTGTGGTGGACCTCACCCGGGGATGAACTGTCCTCAACGCACACCTCCCAGTCAAACAAATAATTCCTATACCAAAAACTCTCGTATGTCCCCCACTGAACACAGTTCTGGTGCTGCTGTAAAGACTGTGTATTACAGGAGGTCTTCTCCTGAATCTTCCGAAAGGGAGCATTCTTTCAATCGCCGTGATGACGAATATTCTGGTGCTCGTTCTTTGCCTCCTCGTCAGTTGTTGGATCCTTGCAATGATTGTAATAAAACTCACCTAGAAGGTAGGTGTAAGAGCAGAAATGAATCCCCGTCCGCACCTGCGTTAAACTATTTGTCTCCTCGGAAGTGAGTCAACCGGTGGAGATTGATACAGTGACGGACTCATTAACGAATAATACCAAAACCACATCTCCAACTGAGGGAGATACAACTGCAGAGGTGGTTCAAGTGGGGGAGTCGTCTTTGTTGGCTGTTCCCGATGTAACTCCTTCCATATCCGCTGAGGTTTCCAACCCGAATGAAGCTTTCAAGGAGGAACCAAGTGGATTACGAACGGTGAAGGTAAATCTTCAATTCCCTAACAATGATCCTTTGATAATCTCTGTTGCCTTCCAAGCAAATAGTTCTGGGTTTAGTGGATGTATGGTCGATAGTGGAGCTGGGGTTAGTTTAATTAGTGATGATACAATTCCCCAACATCTGAGACAGCTCCAAAAACCTGCCCATGAACTGGGTATCCGCGCCGTTAGTGGTTTGATACGTGATCACACGGTTTCTGTGGATTATTACCTTGAGGTTCCGTTATACTTTTTCCAAAGTACATATTTCACAAAACCCGTTATCTTTTTAGTAATCCCAGGAGAACAGATGCCCGCTCCGGTGGTGCTGGGAGCCGCGGCTCTTAAAGAAAATCATTTACTTCCCGACCTCACTTTACGCAGGTTAATTCGACGAATGGATAATAAGTTCGAATGTATAGCTAAAGATGAGAGTCATTCCATTCCTTTTTATAAATGTGTGAATATTCATTCCGTTAACATCCCTTCTTTTTCGTGTAAAATGGTAGAAGTCGCCAGTTCCTCTCCTATTCCCTCACCTCTAGTAGGTTTTCAAGGTCAAAACATACATAATGTCACCCCTGTTTCCGGGGTATTGAATTTACAATATAACACCCATGTTGCTTTGGTAAACAACTCACACAAAGATCAATATTTTCGTAAAAACACGGTGATGGGTACATTCATGGTGTTGGATGAAGAGGAAACTTTACAGACTAATTCTTTTAATGTATCACATTCCCCTAACACCCATATGTTAAGTACAAGTACAGAGAATTGGACTCCCGAGAAACTCAACGAGGAGTTTCATTTTAATGAAATTGCCATAGACTATTTACAAAAGGAAAATCTTGTTGGGGTACTCTTAAAACATCAAGCTGCGTTAAGTTTTGGTGACCACGATGTAGGTGTGGCCACTAACTTTACCCATTCAATCGAAGTTGAGAGTACACGTCCAGTTAGGTTACCTGTTCGTAGGTTTCAAGGACCACTAGCCCAAGAGATCGAAAAACAATGTCTGGAATTGTTAAACCAAGACATCATCCGCCCTAGTAAATCCCCATATTCTGCTCCGTAGTTCCAGAAGAAAGCCTGATGGAAGCTTATATTATGTATAGATTATCGTAAGCTTAATGATGTAACTAAAACAGATTCCTTTCCCTTACCTAATTTAATAGACATGATCTATAATATGTTTGGAAATAAGTATTTTTCCACTATAGATCTTGTCCGAGGTTATTATCAAATAGCCATGGAGCCAGAAAGTGTAGAAAAAACTGCTTTCTCTACCCCGTTCGCGCAGTATGAGTACTTGAAAATGCCATTCGGGGTGAAGAACGGTCCTGCCACATTCCAACGTGGCATGATGCTCGCTTTGTCTGGGTTACCTTGACAAACTATAGAAGAACACTTCCTTACATTAGATCAGGTCCTATCGGCCTTAGAGAAAAATGGGTATAAACTAAAACCTAGCAAAACCCATCTCTGTCGTACGGAAGTTGAATTTTTAGGTCATAAAATTTCACAAAATGGTATACTTCCCCTACAGAAAAATATACAGGGAGCTCTAGAATTTCCTGTTCCATCTACGGTTAAACATTTGCGTCAATTTCTGGGAATGGTTAACTTCTACCGAAGACATATTCCTAACTGTTCCCAGATTAGTAAACCTCTCTCTTGTCAAACTGGGGGAAAATCTATAAAATGGACTCCAGAATGCCAACAAGCTTTCGAAGAACTAAAACAAGCTTTGGTAAACCCCCAATTATTGGGTTTCCCGGATTATAGCCCAACTGCCCCTCCTATGGAGCTACATGTGGACGCTTCAGAAATAGGAGTTGGAGCTTGTCTTTCCCAATTCCAATCGGGAGAAAGGAAACCCATTGCTTTTATTTCCATGACTTTCTCCGGTGCTCAGCGGAACTATGGCGTAATTGATAAGGAGTTGACTGCCTTAAGATGGGCAGTCAAATCCCTGAGTCCTTTTCTTCGCGGAGTTAAGTTTACTATCTTCACTGATCATATGCCTTTAATATACCTACAGAACATGAGCCTAGTAGATGGTCGTCTGGCTCGTACTATGGAGGAACTCTACGAATATGATTTTGACATTCAATACATATCCGGCAATAAAAATATCGTCGCTGATGCTCTTTCCCGTTCCCCGGGAAATGATAAGTCTACCAAAGTCGTATAGGATGATATGTCTTGTGATTACATCCCGGTGGGTTATTTTCCCATTGAAGTAGCGGGGGGTGGGGACTCTTTATACAAGTGTTTCTCCATTTTCTTATATGGTTCTGTAGACAGACACAAAGAATTACGTGAAGTAATCATTGAAGAAATACAACGCCACCCACAAAAATACAAAATGACGGGAAAACACATAAACAAAACTCTTAAGACTTTTAAAGCTTCCGGGACAACTACCGATTCCCGAAGTAATTACTGCTTTTACAGAACTTTTCAAAAATCCTGTTAATATATACTATAATAATGATAAACCTGTACAACATGGTACACATTATATGAGTGAAATTTGTAATATAAAATGCCTTGGTGGCATACACTATAATTTCCTTATGCCTTCTCCTTCATTCATTGGTACAACAGAAAAGTAAAGAAAAAACAAAAAAAAACAAAATTGTTCTACCTATCCCATCAGCACGTGATCATTATAATAATAATTTTATAAAATTATTAGCTAAGTTCCTGTATTCATGTAAACAAAAACGACTTTTTACAAGGTAACATATTATACTTAAATAATTTTTAATAACCCTACATTGCGAAGTAAAAACATAAAGTACTGCTCTCATATGAGTAACTATTTCTAGCCCTAGGCTCACCTAACCCATTTGTAATTACCTATAGCCCTAGGCTCACCTGACCCATCTGATATATATTAATCTTCTGCCTAGGCTCACCTGACCAATTTTGATATATATATATGATTATATATATATATATATATATATATATATATAATATATAATAATATATATATATATATATATATATATATATAATTTATAATATATAGTAAATTTTTAACGGTATAATATTCTATAAATCTTTACGGTATATGATATAGACAAGAAGAAAATTATAGTATGCTATTCCTTCTTATATGGAGAATTAATGCAAGATTGATTAGACAACTCGGCAACAAATTCGAGTGCATGATCAAAGATATGAGTCAGTCTTACATCAACCATGATAGAAAAATT
This sequence comes from Trachelipus rathkii, assembly GCA_015478945.1. Taxonomy (NCBI): domain Eukaryota; kingdom Metazoa; phylum Arthropoda; class Malacostraca; order Isopoda; family Trachelipodidae; genus Trachelipus; species Trachelipus rathkii. The sequence continues at coordinate 12,397 of JABUQX010097046.1, forward strand.
CCTTTGTCTCTAGATACCATGTAGCAGTCATCTGTCTGAAGATCTCCAAACAACCGAAGACATCCGGTGGTAATGTACTGAGTAATGTAAGGTACAATTTTCAGTTTATATTCTTAATTACTAGGATATTATATTATTTATTATTTATGCTATCAAATCGCCATTATCTTATGTTTATATAATAGATAAAGGTGATGGATATACTTATTGATACCATATTGATACCGATATCTGGATGCTTTCTATAGCCATATAAGAATACTACCCAAGTCACAATTTACTTTTGGGGATCGCAATAACAGTCTTAAGGTTGATTCTAATCTATTTATTAATAAAATGGCCTAATGAAGCATTTAGGTTTAGTAGGTACCATAAAAATGACTAGGTTTAAGTTATAAAAATTATATTAATCTGGTAATGTAAGTTCCATTTATAATTTATTATTTCATTTTATTTCTCTAATCATGTTATGTTAATCATTTACTTATTTAACCGAAGCTAATAAATATTATTGTTTATAGGGAACGAAGAAAAACGAAATTCTTCTTCTCCTACTCTCTTGTTCTCACTCTTTACTTATGTCTAACTTACTAATTGTGGGCTCTTCCGAGGTGTCGGTCTTTCGGAATGACAAGTCCTTTCTAAGAAAAAGATATAACCTAAATGTTAAATCAGATTTTTGTTCAGGCCGTCATTTTTCCGCCTGTCAATCGAGAATAGACGGTCTGATGTCAAAAGATATTGACCTTATAATAATATGGTCTCTTACGACCATGGGTTGGGAGAAAAAGTCCTTAACTAACCATGATAATATTCTGACTCACATCATGGAACCTATAGAAGGTGGCGGTATAGACTTACCCACTATTGTTGGCACTATGAAAAAAATTACTGAAGAAGCCCTAAAGAAAAACCCAAAAGTGGATATTTACCTTATGATACCCCCAATACAAGATTTATACACTTATAATAAGCGACGTATCACACGAGATTGGGGTCCCCAGTATGAAAACTATTGTCTTAATGATCCCACCATTGCACCTGAAAAAATGAGGGAACACTCTATATACATGTTTGATAAATTCAAAACATTAGAAAGTCCAGTACACAGCTGGCCTAACAAAAAATTAATTGATGGTAATGCTATATTGGATTTCTATCATGGAATTACAATAGCTAATGACAATAGAGATACTCCACATTCTCAATATAATAATAAAAAGACGATGAACATGGGTTCCCCTTTGTTATATGATGGATTACACCCAACTCATCAGTTTCTATTAACTCTGATGGACAAGTATTATTCCACCTTTGGTCTAACAAAAACACTGCCCAGGAGTACCCCTTACTCACGTACTCCGATAGTCACTCGGACTACCAACACCAGAAAAGCTAAACCTTTATTACCATTACCCTCGACTAATACCACTGACGAGACATACTATGAGTATCCCCAACCGTCCACTTCTTATTCACAACCTTCTACTTCCTATGCACAACCTGACGAGTATCAACTACCCTTCTACTCTGGGACTCAGACCACGTATTATAATGACCAGACTAACTATACAGCTAGTCAAAATATTAATACTCCAAGAACACCAACTGGACCCACTTCATATGACCCTTTTGCTCCAGTTGTCCCTCAACCTTCGTATACATATCCTCCTACTACGGATTTTTCTGTAAACCAGACTCTGCCGTACTCTGGTTCCCAAGCCTATGATCCTAATCCTCCCCAAAATTACTATTCGTATGCCATCCCTGATTACCAAAAACCCCCTAATTCTCAGTATTCCCCTTCTCTTAATCCTCCGTCTTCTGTGAATGCGTATGCCGATTCTGTACTTGACCCAGAAAAATTAAATAACTTAAGGTCAAGCATACGTTGGACGTTAAAAAACTTGCGTTGGGGGGAATGCTCGGTGGAACAGCAGAGACTGTTTCATTTACAATGGGAGAAAATGATTAAAGAGGAGATTGTGGCATATAATTGGTCCCCTTTAACCAATCCGCCTAAATAAATTAGCAAATGCTAACTCAACTCGGAAACCTTTGTAAATAAAATAAAAGTAAAATTGTATTATTTAATAAAGTTTACTACCTGTATCCACAATATATCCTTGATCTCTAACTCTACCTCGGAAAACTAAGTTTATGCTCTGTTATTTATCATACCTTCGAAAGTAAGGTGGGGTTTATAGGCTTAGTGGGGAAGTGTGTGGAGGTAATTGTGGAATCCAGGTCAGATTTACCCATACTCATACTTTTATAGTACAAGTTATTAGATGGAAAATTTATTCTAATATTAGAATAAGTGAGTACTCTAAATTGGCGGTTAAAACCGCATATATACATTATTTTTTTTATGTTCATACTTTACACCTTTAAATATGATAAATTACTATAACCCATATTATCTTTTCAGTATTTTACATGATTAGATATTTTGTTACTTTTGACTGTATATTTATTGAATTTAACTTAACAACAATTATGTAAAAACGTAACCTCATCTTTCTGACGTTCGTGAAATAAAACAACGTCTGATGAAATTAATCAACCTCGTTCTTCTGACGATTTTTTCACTTCACTTGAGGTCCTTAAACCATTGTTGAAGCATTATAAATATAGAAAAGAATCCAATAAAGGTCAGTGGATTATGTTTTATGCTGGATTCATTAGTATAGTAATAATCGTAAAAACTATAAAAACGCTTTAACAAGCTCGTAATTTCATATTCCCTTTTGTTTATGTTTATTGCAGTTGATATTACAGTTGATATCGCTGCAGACTTGAAGCTATTGATCAAATACACAAGACCCCTCACAGATGGTTTATCGTTAGGGTAAGATCCCTCTTCTATTTCTATTTAAATAGCTTAAATTTAACCCTTTAAGTCCCACTGGTATGCGGGTGTACCATATATTTCGATCGCTATTTTTGGCAAAAATATATCAATTTTTCAGATTTTTTCTTTATAAAGTGCCAAAAAGTATCGATATATGGCTTCAGAATAGTTCAGAGTATCGAATAAATAATCAGTGTTTCCACAGCGGTCGTGAGAAAAGGGTGCTTTACGCTTTGAAAAGATTTTTTTTTTTTTTTCGTGAAATGATGTTTTTCTGTGATTATTTTAGTTGTTATAGAGTTATTTTTATGTTATTTTTGTTGGTGTTTTTATGTAGTAAAAAACTTTAAAAAAAAAAAAGTTCCTTTTAACCAAATTGTCGAAAAAATTAGGCTAATATCTTGTATTTTGCCTCCGATTCACGTGTGACTCATATGTACCAACGTTTCTTAGGAGCTATAAAACGACTCTATGACTCTTTTTTTTATTATTATTATTATTATTATTATTATTATTATTATTATTATTATTATTATTATTATTATTATTATTATTATTATTATTATTATTATTATTATTATTATTATTATTATTATTATATTATTTTATTATTATTATTATTTTATTATATTATTATTATTATTATTATTTTATAGTTATTTATTATTATTATTATTATTATTATTATATTATTATTTATTTCTTATTATTATTATTATTATTATTATTATTATTATTATTATATTATTATTATTTATTATTTTTATTATTTATTATTATTATTATTTTATTATTATTATTATTATTATTATTTTATTATTATTATTATATATATATATATAGATATATATATATAATATTATATATATATATTATATATATATATATATATATATATTATATATATATTATATATATATATTTATATATTATATATATAATGATATTATATATTATTATATATATATAATACTTCCTTCAGGTAAAAGTAACTGTATTTTTATAATATAATTTCTAAACCATACATTATTATACAAATTATATAATTTGCCACGCCACTGTTGTTTACATAGTAAGTGCATTTATATATATATATATATATATATATATATATATACTATATTATATATATATATTATATATATACTATAATATATATATATATATATATATATATATATTATATATATATATATATATATATTATTATAATCATATATTATATTATCATATATATATATATATATATATGTATATCATATATATATATAATATATATATACTATATATTATATATATATATACTACGGTATATTATATATACCATATATATAATCTAATCATATATGATATATATATATATTAATATATATATATATATATATATATATATATATATATATATATAACGGCATAGGGTGGGGGTTTTTGGGGGTCAGAACCCCCCGAAATTTAGAACTTCGTAATGTCATTGAAATCCAAACCGGGCAAGACATTGATGACGAAGAATCCCTTTCTCTTCCTGTTCCTGCTACGACTTCGGCGAAAAGAAGGGCAACCTCTTCCAATCCAATGTGGAGGAAATCCCAGTTCATTCCCCCTGTCGATCAATCTTGGAAGGATCATGAACAATACAGTGTTGATGATTCTTGGCACAATTTCCTTCCTATTGATTTTTTCTACCTTTTCTTCGATCCCTCTCTCTTTTCTTACATTGCCGAACAGTCCAATCTGTATGCTTTACAATCAAATGGTAAGGAGGTAAAGATTCAAGAGCATGATATAAAAGTATACGTTGGAATTCTTATGAAGCTGGCAATTCTAAAGCCCCCCTCTTTCCGTTTCGTTTGGCATAAAACCTCCGGATTGGATCATATAACTAAATTCATGAGTAGGAACAGGTTCTTTGAAATTAAAAAAAACATCCATTTCAATGACAAAACCCTCGAAAAGCCCAAGGAAGATCCCCAATACGACCGACTTTAAAAAATTCGGTATATTTTTGAGAAGGTGAGGGCTAATTGTGGGAAGATTCCTTTAGAAGAGTACCACTCTGTGGATGAACAAATGATAGCCACGAAAGCCCATCACAGTCTCAAACAGTACCAACCCAATAAACCCCATAAATGGGGATACAAAGTTATTACCCGAGCCGGAGCTAGTGGGATCGTCTATGATTTCATTTTTTATGAAGGAAAAGGGACTGTTACCGACAAATGGGGAGTTGGGGTCTCTTCTTCTTACGTTTTGAAGTTGGTTGAAAATATTCCCCCTAAGAAAAACTATAAAGTTTTTTTTGATAATTGGTTTTCTTCCTTGGCTTTGGCAGAGGTTTTGGCAGGAGAAGGGGATCCTCTTTGTCTCAACTGTGCGCCTAAATCGCCTCAGGGGGGTCCCTTTTATGGATGAAAAACTATTGAAGAAAGAGGGAAGGGGAAGATCTGATAATTGGGTAGACAAGAATACAGACTGTATTGCCATACGTTGGTATGACAATAAGTCTGTACACTTGTTATCCAACTATGCTGGAGTTGAACCCCACGATATATGTCGCCGGTGGGAGTCAAAGGTTCAGAAATATGTGGAGATCGAGAGACCATTCTCTGTACACGAATACAATAAATATATGGGTGGAGTCGATCTTGCAGATATGCTCATTGAGCTATACAGGATCGACTTCAAATCCAGAAAATGGTATACTCGGATCTTCTATTATTTGCTGGACCTTTCGATTGTCAATGCCTGGCTGTTGTATCGGAGGGTGCATGTGAGCAAAGAGAGAAAAAACCCTTTATGCCACTGGTAAATTTTAAGACCGACGTGGCAGAAGGGTTATTGAACTCTATCCACACTGGTACCCCAAGAGGAAGACCGAGTTCTACCAGAGTGGGGGCCAGAGGGGGAACCAGAGCAGGAGCAATTCGTAACCCAACACCTAACCGCGAATATACTCCTGCATTGTCGGTCAGGTTTGACAATCTCTCTCACTGGCCATTCTTTACCGAGAAGAGGCAACGGTGCAAGCTTTGCATCAAACAAAGAACAAAAGCGATGTGCGATAAATGCAAAGTCCATCTGTGCTTGTTGAATCGTGGAAACGGCAGTTCGTGTTTCGTTCAATTCCACAAGCATTGAATCAGGTCTTCCTCAACCCTCTGTCAACATATATATATATATATTATATATATATATATATATATATATATATATATATATATATTATATATATATATATATTATAATATTATATATATATATATAATTATTTTAGTTTTGAAAATATTTTATTTAAAGTCTCAAAGATAAATAGATATTTCTTAAATATAAATACATTTATATATTATAACTATATATATATTTATATATATATAGTATAATATATATATATAATATATATATATATATATATATATATATATATATATATATATATATTATATATATATATATATATATAAATATATATATTATATAATAATATATATATATATATATATATATTATATAATTATTCTTTTTTTTTTTATTTACCCATGGAAATACATGTAACGTAATTTTATCAAAACTACATACCATATATATATACAAAATTAATTTGTAAATATTTTAATCATTTCATTATGTATATATATTTTTTATTAATATATATATTTTTAAAAAAATATTTAATATATAATTTTAATATATATATATATATATATATATATATATATATATTTTTTATATAATATATAATTATTATATATATATAATATATATATATATATATATATTATATATATATTGTATATATATATATATATATATATATATATATATTCAAATGTTTAGGTGGTTTTACCTTTTTTTTACATTTTATATTTTGTAACTAGATTTTTATACTTTTAATAAAAAAAAATTCAAAAATCTCGCATAATTCAGTATGGAAAGCGTAATATTTCCACTTTTATTAACTAATTTTTACATTTTTATGATTATAAATAGTGCAATATGCCAAATATCAAAAATAGCAGTTAAGGCCCGATGGTACGCCGTGACCCATTTTTTTTTTTGGCACTAAAAATTATTTTTTTTTTAAACAGGCGGGCAATAAGTGAATTTAGCAGTCAAATAACGGAATGTATTAGAAAAAAAACCTTTAATCATTTTTAGCAAAAAACTGGACTAAAAACAATCAGCTTTTTTATTTTAAAATACCTTAAATAAGCTTGCCTTACAATTCATCTAATTCCTGTAAATCTTTACAGGGTTTTTGTTTATGGTCTTGATTTTAAGTAAGACAATCTTTTTATTTCTGGTCTAGACATCTAGAATCCCTTTATTGATGGTCTTCACCAAATCCCTTTTGTAGATATTAGGGTTTCACAATCATATAGGAAAAATCCTCCTCAGTCAAGATTAATTTAATATTTAAAAAATCTCTAGCTCTGGAATAACTTCCCAGAATACAATTACCTTAATAGTCTGGATAAATTCCCAGAATCATTAATATTATTCATCTGAATAACTTCCAGAACCATTAATAATTAGTCAGTTCTCTGTTCATATCTATATTTATAACAACTTAAGTTACAGTTGGGGTTACCAACCCGAACCATTTTTATTTAATTCATTTATTTAATTAATAAATTTATTAAATAACCAGTCTACTCCAGAAGAGTACTGAAGTCTATTCTGGTTCATAATTATAAAGTTAACGCTATCCCCCTAGTTTCCCGGATAACTGATGAATGGAAATTAACCATACCTA
>JABUQX010097046.1:25000-32500 GCA_015478945.1 Trachelipus rathkii
TAAAAATTTTAACTTAAATATTTTTAGTAAATTTTTGAAAAATGCAAGTGGCCAAAAATTGAAATGGGGAAAGTGAGTCACTATGCTTGGGGATAATAGGTCATTGAATATTATTTCTCTAATGATTGTACATTAGTATTTTTATTAATATATAAATTTAACACAAGTATTAAAGGTGTTTTGTAAATTAATTTGGTAGGATAGTAACCTGTTTTACTTAATATTTTATTATTATTTTTTTCAACAGCCGTGGTATTGTAGAGAAAGTAAGAAATTTATTTTTCTATTTTATATATTGCTTTTAAAACACTTAATATTATTAAAAAAAAAAAAAGGTTTTATTATTTTATACTAATTGAACAAATTATTTTACAAAAAATTATTTTTTTTCCATGCTAAGGAGTATATACTGTTCCGTGAGACATCTCTCCTCACAACTCAGAAAGACTGTACCTCAACCACTTCTTCCGGGGTTTTGAACTTCACCTCTTATCCTTCTTGAAAGGGTTTCATATGGCAGATTGTATCTTCTGGTGGTATCGCGGATACCTGCACCATCTTCAACATCTATAATTAGCCTGTAAGATGCTTCTTGGGTGTACATAGTCACCTGGACCCTACCTTTCTTTTTGTGTACTGTCTTTCTGCATCCTGCAGTGGAAATAGGCGTATGTTGTCATTGATTATCAAATTAACGGATATTCAAAGCCATTAAATACCCGTATAAAAAGGGAAATATTATAAACCTAAAAAAAAAAGGTTATTTATAGTTATAGATATAGTGACTCATTTTCCCCCATGAGCGAACCATTTTACCCCATAAGTGAAACCCTTAAATATTTAACAAACTAACATAATAATGTAAAATTTTTGATGAAGAACTCTTACCTTTACACTGTTCTTTATTGTGTTAAATGGATTTTTTGAAAGATTCAGTATTCAAGATTCTGCAACTCTTAGAAATTTTTTTTTAAAATTTACAATTTATTTTTCAAAAAAGGGGGAAAAAATCTTAGAGTTATAATTATTATTTATTTAATAATTAAATAACTACAAAAAATAATTTAATATATATACTAACTAAAACCAATAATTGGAAACTCCTAATGGTTTCCATTATTAAAATATATTAAATATTACAAACTGACTCATTTTACCCCTTGAAGCCCATTTTGCCCCATTTTACGGTAGGTATAAATCTTGTCCTTCAAAATGGTGGAAAATTATGGAAAACGTACATCAAAAAACAATCTCTTGCCAAAAGGATTCTGTAAATTCTGCTCAGATCTTTTAAGCTGTCCACCAAGTTCTGCCTCTATTGAGAGGGTGTTCTCAACATTTGGCCATATCTGGTCTAAGCTAAGAAACAGGCTTGGTGTACAAAAGGCCAGCAAGCTGGTAAAAATTTACAAATTTCTTAATAAATGAAGGTGATTCCAAATGAAAGAAACACTAAAATAAATAATTTGCTAGGGAATTAAAAAATTTTTTAATGAATAAAAATTTAAAGGAAAATGTATAAGGTTTAAATTTCCAAATTAACTCTTTAAAAAAAACATTTTCTTATTTTTCTATAAATTTTTTTGAAAAAACCCAAATTTGTTTTTTTTCTGTTTTTTTTCAATGTGGGTTTTTCTGAAAAAACCCATTGGGGACAATCCGATTGTCCCCAATCGTGCGAACCCTGACTGCTAGGCAACTCAGGATTGCATTCCCTGTACATTGTACAACCAATACTTAGTCATTTATTTCATATTTGGTTGTGCCCAAGTATATTTATTTTATAAATTAAAATAGTATCTTAAAGGAATAATAAATTCATATATAATATTAATATTTTTTAATAAGTTTGTGTTTTATTCAAAAAATATTTCTATTTCCATTTTCCAGTAAGTATTAACAAAGTTTAGCTCCTAGCTTTTATGTTTTAATATTATTACAATTTACAAGAAGATTCTTTAACTGTTTGAGAACAAACAAATGTTTGAGAAAATGAAGGAGAAGAAGAATAAATTATTTAGGTTTTATGGATTTGCAACAGGCGTATGATAGGGTTAATAGGAAGCTTTATGGCAGGTGTTAGTGATTATGGTGTTGGGAGGGCTTCTGAATGGAATCAAAAGTATGTATGAGGATAGGTGAGGAGTGTGTAAGAATAAATGGTGTTCAAAGGATTGGTTTAGTATTAATGCGGAGTGAGACAGGGTTGTGTTAATGTCTCCTCGTTATTCAATTTATATATGGATGGGGTTTATGAAAAAATTAGAGGTGGGGGTGGAGGAAATGGTGTTAGAATGATGGAGAATCTAGATGAGTGTAGGGTACCATACCTATTATACTGGCGGATGATTTGTTCTTTGTGGCGAATCTGAAGAGACTTTGAGAAGAGGTAGAGAGATTTAGCAGGGTGTGGTAAAAGGAGGGTTTGAAAGTAAACAGTAGAATAAGAGTAAGGTTATGGTTGTGAGTGAAGGATAGCCTCAGTGTGAAGTTATGTTAGATGGTGACAGCTGGAACAAGTTCTGAGTTAATACTTTAGGGTATGTGTTGATGAAAGGACGGATATGCATAGTGCAGTAGGAAAGTTTGAATGGCAGGAAGGTGGCTGGTGCAATTAAATTGGTGGATGTAGGTGGAATGTGAGAAAATAAATTGTAGTTTTTAGGTTTTATGGATTGCAACAGGCGTATAAATAGGATTAATAGGGAAGCTCTGTGGCAGATGTTAATGTGACATATGGTGTTGCTGGTAAGCTTCTGAATGGAATCAAAAAAGTATGTATGACGATAGTAACGCGTGTGTAAGAATAAATGTCAGAAGTGATTGATTTAAATTAATAGCTAGCGACAGGGATATTTTATGTCTCCTTGGTTATTCAATTTAATATGGATGGGGTTATGAAAGAATTAGAAGTGGGGGTAGCAGCGGGTGGTGTTAGAATGATGTGAGAATGGAGATAGTGTCAGGGTTCCCTACCTATTATATGAGGAAGATTTGGTTTTGTTTTTGTGTGGCGAATTCGAAGAGAGTTTGAGAGGATGGTAGGGGAGATTTGTAGGGCGTGTCAAAGGAAAGGGTTTGAAATATAACCGTAAGATAAGAGGAAGGTTACTGGTTGTGAGTGAGGACAGTCCCTCGGTGAAGTTATGTAGATGGTGAGCAGCTGGAAAAGTGTCTGAGTTTAAATATTTAGTATATATGTTGGATGAAAAGGGTATCGATGATGTAGATGTAGTAAGGAAAGCTGGTGATGGCAGGAATGTGGCTGGTGCAATTAAATCCTTGGTGGATGTAAAGGGACTAAATCTTGAGTGCGCTAGGGTCTTACATGAGGGTATGTTGTTACCTGTGTTAATGTATAGAAGTGAGAGGTATGACTAAAGTAAATGTGTTCAGATGGACAATCTTAGGGGGAGTTTTAGGTGTGGGAAGAATCGATAAAATGAAGAATGAACTATTAGAGAGTTGTGTGGTGTAAAGAAAGTGGATAAATGAGATAATAAATGAAAGTACGTTGAGATGGTTTGGTCATTTGGAAAGGATGGATGATAGTCGGCTGGCTAAGCGGATGTATAGTGGTGAGTGTGCTGGGAATCCACCGGCTGGGAGATCGAAGAAAAAGTGGATTTAGTCAGTAAAGGAATGCCTTAAGGAGAGAAATGTAAGTTTGGCAGAGGCGAGAAGAAAGGTGATCACAGGCAGTGAATGGCTTTGGGTTTTGTGAGGGTACTGGTTGGTGGCCCACCTGGGCCAAGGGATGAAATCCACATTGACGAGATACCCTTGTGAAGGTCCGAAATGATTACGTGAGGATCTAGGGAGGATTTTCTGACTGCGACGAGTTCTCACCAAAAGGTATAAAGGGGCGGTAAGGCTTGGTTTTCTTTTCGACTTGCTACATATTCTTCTACTACTTTCTGTTTCCAGTGCATGGCACGCACGTTACACCCAGTCTTGGAGAAAGAAGGGTGGTGATGATTAATTAATGATACAGAGCGGGGCGGTAAGGCTGGGCTTTCCTTTTCGACGTTTGTCATGTTCTCCCTACTGGCTTCTTTCCGATGTTTGTACAGCAATTACCCCCATCTTGGGCAAAGAGAAGGTGAAGAAAGAAAGATATAGTAATATATAATATTATATATATATTTATATATACTATTATATATATATATATATATTATTATTATATTATATAATATATATATATATATTATATATATCCTAATATATATATTATATAGTCATATATATAATATATATAGTATATATATATATATATATATATATATATTCTCATCTTCTTTTAATTCTCAAGACTGGGAGTAAAGGTGCGTGACAAGCATCGGAGAAGAAAAGAGTAGGAGAATATGAAAAAAGTCGAAAAGAAAGCCCAGCCTTACCGCCCCCTCTGTACATTAATTAGTAAGAACTCTCGCAATCAGAAAATCCACACTAGAACTTCACGGGACCGCGACGGATCCCACTATGGTAAATCGTCAAGTGTAGGATTCATCAACCTGGCCTCAGGTGGACCAGTCATACCCCCTTACACCACCCCGCATTCTCCCTATCATGCACCTTTCTTCTCAGCCTCTGCAAACTCACATTTCCTCCTGCAAAGGCATTCCTTATCTGACTCAATCCACTTTTTCTTCGGTCTCCCACCGTCGGTTCCCAAAACACTCACCACTATAACATCCGCTTAACCAACCATCTATCATTGCATCCTTTCCACATGAATCAAACATCTCAAACCTGTTTCATTATTCCTCGATTTACCCTTTCTCACACACACAACTCTATAATACGTTCATTCCTCATTTATCATTTCTTCTCCAGCTACACGCCCCTGAGATTGTCCATCTGAACACATTGACTTTAGATCTATACTTCTTATTCCAAACTATAGTTTCACTATTATACAAAAACACAGGTAACAACATACCCTCATGCAAGACCCTTGCGCACCAGACTTAGTCCTTTTGCATTCACCAAAACGATTTAATAATTGGCACCAGCCACCTTCCTCCATTCACAACTTTACTATTACACTCTGCATCATCTGTTCACTTCTCATCCAACACTAGCCTAAATATTAAACTCAGACACTGGTTCCAGCTGCTCACCATCTAACATAACCTTCACACTGAGGGCTATCTCACTCACAACCATAACCTTACTCTTTCTACGTTTACTTTCAACGCCTCCTTTTACCACCCTGCCAATCTCTCTACCAATCTTCTCGAAACTCCTTCAGATTCCGCACAAAGAACCGAAATCATCCGCATCATAATGGTAGTATTGTCGTGTACCCTCCACTCATCTCCATTCTCATCATTCTAATACACCATTTCCTGCCACCCCCACCTTTAATTCTTTCTAAGCCCATCCATATATAAATTAAATAACCAAGAGACATAACACGACCTGTCTCCTCTGCTATAATACTACCAATCAACCTTTGACACTCATTTATTCTTAACACAACGCTCACTAACCTCATAACTAGCTTTTGATTCCATTTCAGAAAGCCTACCCTCAACACCCATATATCACTACCACGCTTGCATAATGCTTCCTATTAACCTATCATACGCCTGTTGCATAATCCATAAACCTAAAAATTTAATTTCTTCTTCTCCCTTCAATTTTCTCAACATTTTGTTTCAAATGTAGTAGTCCACACTCCTCTACCACTCCTAAACGCACCTTGTTCTTCACCAATCGTCCTTCATCACTCCGACGCACTCTTTCAGAGACCAAATACGCAGCATATATCTTTCCTACTACACTCAAAACTAATTCCCCATAATTTCTACAGTTCCCTTATCTCCCTTACCCTTATATAAGGGTACTATTACTGGCTTCTCACTCCAATCCCTGCGGAAACTGATCGCCTCCATAACCTTTCAATATATATATATATGTATATATCTATATATATATATATATCTTTATATATTATATATATATATTATATATATATATATATCTATATTATAATATATATATATATATAATTATTATATTATAATATATATATATGATTATATATATATAATATTTATATATATATATATATTATATAGGCAATTTCGTAAAGGTACTTGTCTTGTCTTGATCCATGGTACTTGTACTTGTATTCTGAACAATTCTAGAGTACTTGTACTTGAACAATTCAAGAGTACTTGTACTTGACAAAATGTACTTGAACCCAAGCCTGATATATATAGTCTCGTTGACAACGAATTCATATATATATATATAGTATATATATATTATATACTATCATATATATATATATATATATATATATATATATTTATATATATATAAATATATATATTTATTATATATATATATATATATATATATATATATATATATATATATATATAATATATATATATATATATATTAATATATATATTATAAGTAATATATATATATTATATATATATATATTATACCTCTTAATATATATATATATATATATATATATATATATATATATATATATTATATATATATATATATATTATATAATATATATATATATTATAATATAATATATATAATATATATATATATATATATTATATATATATTAGTATATATAAGGTAGAGGTAGAGTAGCGCACTCGAAGCGATAAAATTATCTCCAATTGGGCTACAGTGTGCTAGGTTTCCCATGACATTCGAGTGCCTAATGGTTCGCCTTTCTCCTTTGTGTTTCATGCCACCCTCCTCCTCCAGACAATATCTTACAGACAATACCTTTAATCCAAATATCATATACACATACTTATATCAACACCCCTCTTCTAGACAACATCCTACACACATCACCATCCCTTATATCCCTATGTGTGGGGGAGAGAATGCCAACAGCGTATGTTCTGGGTGTCGTAGAAGGTGACTAAATGGACAGTAGTAGTTGGGTTGGCTGCGCAATATCACTTATCTCTTGCCAGGAATTCTAATGCATGCCTCGGAAAAGGTCGTGATCACAGTATGTGGCCTTTAACCTTTAGGCGAAAATGTTTGAATCGTATGGGTACATGGAATGTCAGAGGAATGTATGTTGAGGAGAAGAGGAGAGAGGTGATGAAGACATTGAAGAGGTAAATGAAAAGAAGAAAATGAACAGTTTGGAAGGAGGATGAATGGGGACTTACAAAAGAATAGGAAGCTCTTCTGAAAGGAAGCGCGAAAGATTAAGAATTAGAATAAGGGGAATCTTTTTAGAATAATGAATAGGGATGGTGCTTTCATAACTGATGAAATGGATGCGAGGAGAGTGTGGAGAGAACATTTCCAAAATCTGCCTAACATTGGCAGTATTGAAGAAGTGATAGTAAATGTGTGTGGGTTTGTTGATGCAAGAAGGAATAGGTATTTTGGGGATGAGGTCATCAGTAAGGAGAAGGTAATAGGTAGAGTGAGAAAGTTGTTAAAGAATGGTAAATCTGCAGGTATAGATGACCTAACTGGTAAAAT
>JABUQX010097046.1:37500-40000 GCA_015478945.1 Trachelipus rathkii
GATGGCGGGTCGAAAAAAAGAATATTGTCGACTCAAGACTCGACTCGCCGAGTCGATATTAAAAAACAATCCGACTTTTCCAAAAGAAGTTTTTTGGGGGGAAAAATTTTTTTTTTTAAAACTAAATATCCGACTCCCGACTCCCAATGGAAAATCTGCATACACACAGGAATTTGTACGAATACACAATGTGTTAGAAAAGAAAAATATTTGTTTTGGGTTTGTTCTGATTTTTTTATATGTTTTTTATTCAGTTTTTTTATGCAATTCCAAATATATTTTTTAGTTTTTCTCTAGCTCGACCGTTTTTGGTTACGACAGCAGAAGTAATTGATTGGGCAGTCTTTCTCATTTTGTATGGCTGAGTTAAATACTTCTGCGCGTAACACGAAAAACGTCGATGCTAGTAGAAAAACTAAAAACATTATTTGGAATCTGCATAAAAAAACTGAATAAAAATAATAAAAAAATCAGAGAAGTCAAAAAAAAAAAAAAATTTTTGGTAATAATAGCCACCATACAAAATGAGATGCCAATAGAAGTACTTCCTGCGGCGTGCGTAAGCACCAAAAATTGGGGAAAACCAGAGAAAAAGCGTACAAAACGATATTCTGGAATCGCATTAAAAAAGCTGAGAAAGGTAATAAAAAAAAATCGAGATTTTATACCTTATTCGTTCACACGATGACCACCATACAAAAATGAAGGCCAATAAATAGCTTCCTGCCGTCGTAACACAAAAAAAGTTCATTGCTAGAGAAAAACTAAAAACATATTTGAAATCTGCAAAAATAATCTGAATAAAATGAATAAAAATTTAGGTCAAACTTTAAAATTTTTTTTTTTTTAGTGTAACAGTAACCACCAACAAAATTCGTGATGGCCCAATAAATTTACTTCTGCCCGTCGTAACACAAAAACGTCGATGCTAGAAAGAAAAACTAAAAACATATTGGGAATTCTACATAAAAAAACGGAATAAAAAACAAAAGAAAAATCAGAAAAAACATTTTTTTGTAACATTGTTATTTAATATATATATATATATAATATATATATATATATATAATATATAATATATATATATATATATATATAATATATATATATATAATATTAATATCTAAATTTATACGTATTATATATATGATATATATTCTCCAGCTTAAGCCGTTTTCGTTTTTGCATTTGTGCTTACGAAACGTAAGAAATGCTCGAGTTAGCGTTCGTTTTTGTCAAACGTACCGAAAAATCACAAGAAATGCTCACCAAACGTAAGAAATTTCTTTAATTCTGAAAGGTGCTATTTCCCGTGCTTGCCGAATTTAAAACCGTTCTTTACGGAAAATGTAAACAAAAAACAAGATGCGGCTTGTGTCTGAATTGATGAAATGATTCATTCAATAAATCAGCTTAAATTCTAATTTCTTCAAATGGATTAAACTCCATCACAAATAGCTGATCAATTATGCGAATAAAAAAAATAAAAAAGAAATTATAACCATCGATAATTCGTGGGTCGTTCCCTATAATCCGTACTTACTTCTAAAATATCAATGCCATATTAACGTGGAGTGTTGTAATTCCATCCGGTGCATTTCTTACGTAACGAAATATATTAATAAAGGATCCGATCGAATCCTCTACTCGCTCGATGAAAAACACAAAAACAATGAAATTAAGAAGCTTGAGTCTAATAGGATAAGGGAAAATGAGTCGAGAGAGAGAGAACATCGCAAGAGAGAGTGTCATGTCGTGAGTCGAATAGAGAATCGCTTATATATACTGTATGATTTAGCCTAATGATCCACTTAATAGAGGAGATGAGACAAGCTGAAAAAGTCACTATAAGTATACCTAAAGTATAAATCTTAATCTTGAGTGAGCACACCTAGCGCTGATCCTCA
Organism: Trachelipus rathkii; assembly: GCA_015478945.1. Taxonomy (NCBI): domain Eukaryota; kingdom Metazoa; phylum Arthropoda; class Malacostraca; order Isopoda; family Trachelipodidae; genus Trachelipus; species Trachelipus rathkii. Next base: position 39,408 of record JABUQX010097046.1, read on the forward strand.
CCATTATATGAAGCACCCTATTTATATTCTACTACTCACTGGGGACTAATATTGTGAGTTGTATGATCTTCAGTATCTCCTTTAATCATAAGAATGTGACTATGAAAATAAGAAGGAATTAAATTCTTTAAGTAAAGACATTTTATTCCAGTTAAATAGTTTGGCATACTTAAGGCATCTCAAGCACCATCACAGAAGCGCTTTGTTACTTGTTCTGATTGAAAGTTATGTCCCTATCGCTCCCATCCCCACTTATAGTGACCACAACTATTTGCGTAATCTCGCGTTAAATATTCCAGCTTTATCTACGCTATATTCCCTCAAACTCTTTTTGATGGTTTTAGAAGCGGTAGATTCCTACTATATCGTTAGTCTCTAGAATTGTTTATTAAACCACTCTAAATATGTCTGATTCTTTAAAATTATAAATTCTTAATTCATATGAGTTAACACATTAAATATTATCTTCGCTTGAGTAGGATAATATGAGGCAATCTGTGGCTTACCTACATAAGGACCCCTTATATTCCCAGCTGTATCACCTCACTAATTCATGTTATCGAGAAAAACATTCTAACGATGATATAAGCTGA
>JABUQX010097047.1:0-32188 GCA_015478945.1 Trachelipus rathkii
CGCCTCAGCATTCGCACATCAGCTCCGGATAATCGTTCTTCTTCTTCTTCATCTTTGCAACCTGCTCCGCGGGTGTCGTCGCAGACACCGTCTTCTTCTGCTCAGGTCCCTCTTCTATCTGCCCTCGCTCCTGCTGAGTCAGTGGGTATGCCGGGTGATTATCTGCAAGTTTGTTGGCCGAGGTGCTTCCTCTACTAACTTACTTCCCGTCCATCACGCTGAGGGGGATCCTGAAGCGGGGCTTCTCCGATCGAGCGCAACCTTTCTATATGATGGGCAGGATCGATGTTTCCGATCTTCTAATATCCGTCTTCGATACAACTATTGATAGCGCATCAATCTTAAAAAGGACGCTATCTCATCTCGCTGGCAGCTCGCACATTTTCAAATAATTTTTCGTGTATTATATTTTGATTTTTAGCAAGAATATCTTTATTTCTTCCACTTTGAAATTTTGGAGTTTTGGTCTTCCATTTTTGACTTCCACTTTGGAGCCAATCATTATTTCACTTGATTGAAGTTGAGAAGTTGGGAAATTGTAAAATAAAACAGAAAGAATTTGGAGTCTTTTATTCTATGAGGTGCTCCTAATCTATTTAATGAAGGCACTACAACACTCTGTTAGGTGCCGCACCTTCTGCAAGGGAGGAGACGCTGATTCGTCATCATCTCTTGCAGAAGGTGCCCCAGTGGACTCAGGAAATCTTGGTGTTTAGACACGGCACTGCCTCTAAAAGTAGTTGGGGAGAAAGCAGAGAGGATGTTGAAGCTTTTCTCACCTCAGATATTTGCGGTCTCTACCTCTGCCCTTGTTTTCCCCCTATCGAAGGGACTATACCACAAGGTCAACCTGCTCCTGCAGTAGCAAGGTTGTCTGCCTTAGAACGAGGCGTGGCTGAAATTACAGCAGAAGTGCAGAAGTTAGACTTCTGGATTCCTGCATTAGGTCAGGCTACGCTCGATCCCGTTCTCTCTCCTCCCCAGGGACCCGCACACCGACACCACAACACCTCTTCCCCACAGCAAGCTGCATTCGGGAAATGGCTCCACCATAGCCATTTATGGGGAGCACTTATGTTCACTAGACCTCTCCCTAAAGAGAGTGTTCCGTGGATAATATTCATATTCCGCCGACGGTTACTCAACCAATCCTGGGGGAGACTTTCTCTCTCACTTCCACCTCTTGATCGACCTAGAGAATAAGTATTTGGTTGATGGGACTACCACCTTCACTTCTCCCGGGTCCATCACTCCTTCTGCGCTTGGAACATCTCTCGGCTCGTTTGCACCTCCATCCATCTACTTCCTCCTTGTGTTTACCCTCACTGCAGAAGCGAAATTTCCGTCACTCTCTCACCGCGCATCATTCCACTTCTCGCTCGCCAAGCATTCAGTTCTTCACCGCATCGAGACCAAGGGTGCTCTCACCTTCGCCCGTGAGCTAGTTCTTACTCGAAGATCAAAACCTTCCTGAGAGTATTAACCAGAGCACTGGCATAACAATTGCCGAAAAAAGAAATGATTTTTCAAAATGCTCTAGGATAGAGTTTTGCGCCAAAAGGCGATGTCTTGTGACATAACGGACAGCAAAAGCCCCTTCCTGGGAGGTATATATATATATATTAATATCTATATGATATATTATATATATTATAATATATAAGTAGTATAGTCTTAGTGAGGGTGTAGTAATAGTGAATAGTATATAACTAGCTCTAATAATTGAATATTCAGTATAACTCAGACATAAGCTGCATTTAGTACATGCTGTATAAATTACATTACGTTATAAATATTAATTCCGTACTAGCATTATTTAGATAAAAATGGTAATATTTACTAAGATATTTTGAACTATCTAGTATGTATGCTTACTTATTACAAGCGTCATAGTTACTATAATACAACGCTATAGCGCATAGTAACCGAATATATATACCATATATACCCAGTTTGACGCTCCTTGTCGAAGCAACGTAATGGATTCAATCCCCAACAATCTTCATTACTGCACCCTCTCACCATCTTTCTTTCCACCCAGCACTTCTAAACCAGTTAGCGAAAAAAGGTGGTAATACTGAGACCAAGACTTCTATTTCTAAGTTGCAAGAAAAACAAAAGTATACTGAGCCCTGTTTAAAAGGGAGACTTTCTACCGTCTATCTTCGCTTAAATATGTTGAGGGAATGCTGAAGCAAGTGCTTGAAGGACACATTAGAAGAGCATGCAAGTGATTTCCCTGTCGAGTTCTAGCTAGATTGTGAGAAAAACATACAATTTTCACCGCATAAAACCAATATCTTTATCCGATGCTCGTAAGAGTTTTTCGCAATATTAGTAATCCTTCCCGCGCTTGACTGCTAATAGGGCTACCTTTGCCCTCACCAAGACTCTTCCTGCTGCGAAGATGCCAAAAAGGAAGATACATGCATTCTGCCCGCAGTGTTCCCACGCTAAAACAAATGCGTTAAACCGAGTCTTTCAACAATTCCCTTTTCCGGACACAGAAAACAGCTTTGGCACAGGTTTGGGAATTATGATGGTTAACTCGTTACCATATCTTTCTAAAAACTCTGCAGAAGCGAGCATTCCCCCCGCCCGCCTGCGTACATTCCTACATCGTTATCCGCCCAGAAGAAGAGAGGTGTGTCTGTATACTACTTTCAATCTTTCTTCCTTTTTATTACCAGGATGGTGAATTTGCGGTTATTTGTGAGCAGCATTTCATCAAAGATGCATACTAAACTAGAATTTAGAACCCTTTATGCGAACCATGTGGCTATTCCTACTGGCTTTTCTTGTCGACTTGCTCGACCTCAGAAAAGTTGACGAAGCTCTTGCAGCTATGTGCGTAATCGGTTGTGCTGCAGCACTTTGATCCTACTCTAATTCCTAGCTCTAGAAGTATCTCAGTGATTTCCGAGTCACCTATATGAAAGTTCCTTACATGCAAACCAACAGCACTTTACGTCAACCGCTTTTCTCTATCTGTCATGCATATGACAGACTCTTCGCTTCTGGCCAATACAAGTTTTGTAGATAATAGTCTTTATATCCTTTCTTTCAACGGTTTAAAAGAGTACCGCAGGAGTCCTGCTAATAATTACCAAGAATCTTATATCATCACATGTCACCTTTCACCTTTGTGCTTTTAGCATAAGGAGACGCTTCCATTTATATACTCCCCAATAGTATGACCAACTACTATTCCAACGAGTCTGAACAATCCTGCGTTCACAGGAGAAGTATTGTGTTAGTATACCAATTTTGTCTTTCCTAATTCATAAATGGAATACTATCAGCTATCCGCAAAAAATTGATGCGCGGATGCGGGTAGAGAAAAGTTATGCCGGATGCGGATATCTGCGACACCTCTATGTCACTTTCGTATTTTACTTCGCTTTATGCTTGTGTCTCTGTCGTAGCTCATATGTGAATAACAGTGTAGTTTTTTTCTCTAGAAACCGCAAAAACAAACATAGTTGATAACAAAACAATGTCTGATCTTTTTACTTTGTGAAGCCACGTAGGCTGCTCGCATGGTCGAAATTGTTCGAAATTTGTGCTGATGGTACTTCGGCGCTCGGAGTCTGCCGCGAGAGCTAGTCAATCTTGTTTAATGGATGTACGTGTGTCTGGAGTCGAGTCGGATCAAAAATTATGTTTAAAGTGGTGGTAAGTCGGCGAATATGTCCATATCTTCGGACTCGAAATCAAACCAAATGAATTACCAGATCGATCCCGGGTTCCCGGTAACGCGAGTACGTGGGAGTCCGAAGTCGTAAATCTTCCAAATCATTTACGAAACACTCCCGGCCCATCCACTCGCCTATCCGGAAAAATATGAATAATAGTAAGACTATACTTATATTATTGATAGTATATATCAATAGTATTACCGTTACTGGAATAAGTATTATCAACCAATTCACAAACATCAACTTAATTCAGGTACTAACTAATTTTCTATAGGTACAATTAGCAGAACAACCATACACTACTCACAGATGCACTTTCAACTCCAAGTTAGAGTTAATACAGGTAAGGATATACTAAACTATCGCTATTCTCGATATACCTTATATATTATATTATTTACACGTCCTATCCACTCCATGTCTATACACGTAAAGCATCGAAAGCCCTGCCACGCCCCCATAAAATTTCACTCATGAAATCGGGATCTGAATTTTATTTTTTAAAAATATATATAGGCCCCTATACTATAGTATATATACGAGTGTAATACCAATGTCAGCATTCTGTTATAGAGACCCTAGTTATCTTTAAATCAAACCATATGTATAGTAGTCTTCTCTCAAATACCCTTACTGTTATAGGGACTGTCTTATACTCCCTTGGGAATAGATATTATATACATATAATATAGATGAAAGAAATTATAACTTACTCTATGTGATCATATTATAGTGTTACTATAACTGGATACACCTACCTCTGTCCCCTATATATTCTTTCATATAATACTATTACTATTAGCCTGATTCTATATATATATAATATCAGAGCAATGCCCCACCCCCGAGTGAAAATATTTTGTCGTGCAACCTAATGCCCATGTGCTACCAACTATCCGTTCACTTCGACCCTCCCATTTCGCTTTCATGGATAATAAGAATAATGAATTATAGCCTACTCTATTTTCCAGTTGTATCCAATCGAATCCAAATGTGTGAGAGTCTAATTTTTACCAAATCAACTCTTTATATTTTATAAGTATTTTTTGTATGAGGCCATATTCTCTTTACTCTCGAACATCCATAACTTAACATAAAAAAAGGTTACTGAATATATAAAATCTCGCGTTCAATAAAAAATTATATTACGCTCGCATAAATGTGAAATTGACTTCGCATAAACATATCGAGTTAAAAATATGACAGAATATACCATTTTTCTTTCGACCATTAAAAAGCCGAGACTTGGTTGTGCCAATATTATGGTTGAACGGATTCGTGACCTCAACAATATTACATATGGACTCTTAGAAGTTGTAGCGCATCTAAAATGCTTTTAAAAAAATCTCAACCAGAGTAAAATCCGGCTGATTAATTAACGATAGATAATATTGCCTAACAACTTTAATACATTAAAAAAATTTATTGTCTAAACCCAGTTCACAGTTACCTGCTTCATACAAAAAAGAAATGGTACTCCCTGTGAGGTACGCCAAAAATTTTCTATAATGAAACACAAAGTTAAGGTCTCCTAGGCACCGAGGTTGATTTATATTCCAGGTTATTAATACATCTAAAAAGTTTATCTCTATCTAAAAGCGAAACCGATGAAAATGTAAAATTAGTAGGCCACATACTCTCTGAAAAATCTTTAAAGCTTTGACAATTACGTTCAATATTATTGTTTCGGTTCGCCCAAATCCTAAGATTAATTTAGACCAAAATTAAAAGCCATGGATGCACAGTTTCCATACAGGAAAGAAATAATACAACAGTAGACTGATATTTGGGTCACAGTCGCCTCTTCTCCACCTTCATATAATCTTTTTCGAGCAGTAAGAACGATCAGATTACAATTCCCGACCGCTTTAATTTTCAATTTCGGATGTTCAGATGTTGTTCCTCTTAGCGCTAAAGCATTCTTCGCAATAATTTTAAATTATACTTGAAATACAGAATCGTTATACAGTATACAGCAAAATTATTAAATAGCAGAGAAATAATCAAAACAGAACATTCGTACGATTCACCACAACCTATCAGTTGACTTCCCTCGTCGTATTATTATAGCATCTTTCTGCATTCTTTTCGTGAAAGCGTTAATACAACTTTTAAAAGTATTATTTTGTAAAATAGCATTCATTTGTCTCTAAGACTGTTGCAAACGTGTAATCTCTATATGTGGAATTGAGCCCAAAAAAATTATATCCTTACATAATATATTATATTAATTTATTTGTTAGATCAGTTATGAAAAGTAGGAATGCAAATCATTATATTTAAAGTTCTATTCCAATGCAGTTTTTTTCGTGCCATTGTTCCATCTACATCGATTTTACCTAGCTAAAGAATAGTTCATTAAACGCATTACTAATACAGTATAAGTCGTTTCGGTTATATAGATTAATTAAATTCTCCCGATAATCCATTCCATTCCAAGTTATGATAAATATATAATAATAATAATAATAAAATAATAATAATATAATAATAATAATAATGATTAAAATAATAATAATAAAATTACCAATAATAATAATATAATAATAATATAATAATATAAATATTAATTCCTATAATAATAAATCAATCAATAAAAACTTTTCACTTAATAAAATCAATATTCTGAGCAAATATTTGATACTTGGTGAGCATGATTGGGCAACTGATATATATATTAAAATAGGTAGCTAATTCATTCTTTTCTTGTGCCTGAAGATGATTTAATTATATATATTCAGTTTCTTCATTATGTGAATGCTATACGTATAGATATTCATAAGTAAATAATTTCACATCAAACATGCGTTTCATCCAATCTATTCCTTTTTTTAATATCTATATATTTTCGTAATAAAGTGTATACAATATCTATTAGATTTTCAACATCTATTTTCATATCTACGGAACCAAAAGTAACTCAGTAATACCCAATGTAATTGTAACCCAAAGCAAAATTGTTTTTGATATCAAAAAAGTATTGTATTCCTGTTCAATTCTGTTCATCTTGGCTAATAGCCCATGTAGCCTACATGTTTACACTATCTTCTTGTAATAAATCTAATTACACCGGGCATATAGATAATAATATGTATCCACAAATATATAGATTTATGTGGAAACTATATAAAACTTCATATTGATCATTTCTGTATGTAAACTGTGATAGTGTAAGCTCTTTTCTGTATGTAAACTGTATAGTGCCTTGTATCCTGCAACATGGTCAAGATATTTGAATAGTATTAGAACTATAGATGGATATATCTTCACGTTGTTCTGCTTGCTAGACTTACTTACTCTATACTCATACTAGTTAATAATATAGTAGGTTAATATACTACTCTTCTTTCTACATATTACATATATGGAATCAAGTAGATAGAGAATGTTTAATTTAAAACTAAATATATAGTAATTCTTTCCTACATAAATATGTCATCTATTTATAGGTCAGCCTCTAAAGTAGCACAATCCATATCTCCCAAAGACTACAACAACTACATCGGAAAAGCTGAGACACATTTGAATGCGGTTCAATTTTAAGTGCATGGGAAAAAATCTCACAACTACAGACTGGCATCGAACCAAACGAAGTCATCATTTGATAGCGCCTCGGAGTCTAGAGAATTGTTATACGCAAAATGAAAAAACAAAAATAAATTGTTGGTAAAATTCACTTTTGTTCATCAAATTCCATGCTTCAATATGAATGAACAAAACAAGATAGAATTCTTTAAACTGCTTTTAAATTTTTTTTTCCTTTAAATTTATTAAGAACCATTTTTATTAACACTTTTTTTATTACTAAAAGAATACCCAAGGCCTGTGAACAGCACCGACTTGGCAGGAGTCGGTTCGTTCTTCTCGACCTTCCGCAGTACAACTATCGCAAGGTGGCGACTATTCCCCTTCCGGAGGTCTCCGTGAACCTCTCTCGTCCTTAGTGATTGGGTTGTCGACGGGTTCCTCCGCCACACCTCCCCTACGAGGATGAGGTTCTCCAAACACAGTCTCCCCCTCTGCTATCCACGTCCGCTCCATCTCCACCACCTCACATTCGCACAGGCTACGGTATACGTGAACCTTCTTACATTCCGATTATATATATATATTCATATGTCTTAATGTAGTAGAGATGAAAAATAATATACCTATCAGTTTATAGTTTTAATTTTTTTTTTTTTATGTAAAAATGTATTTCTCCTAAAACATAAATCAGAGATTCCAAAAGAGTATTTCTTTTCCCGGTGTATGTTGCGCATCATCATAGTTTTTTTCTATCTTTTTATTTTCTTTCGTACAGCTCTCCCCTCGGTAAAATTTGCCAAAAATCAGGATAGCCAACGCAATGTTTATGTATTCCTTGATTCCCGAGGGAGTAGCTTCTTATAGCTAGTTTTGAGTATGACTTGCTTAGCTCTCTGCAAGGGTCACACTCACTAAGAACTTCAGAACTCGTTTCCACAACAACTAGGTATTCCTATTAGTAGTTTATATCGTACTTTTAATAAGTACAATAACATATCTATTATACATAAGTATCTGTAAACACTATTCACTAACTATTACTCCTATACTATATAGTCAAGTCTAATTTCCTTATCGCAGTAACTACTCTTACCTTAATACTAATACCACCATCCTAATTCTTTACGCATTAACTTATACATCGTACTCTTCACTACCAATCTTACTGAAGCTCATAGTAAAACTTTATTAGTATATAGTATATATATATATATATATATATATAAGTAGTTTCCCCCTTATTTACATTTAGCTTCCTTCAGATGATATATATATATATATATAATTAATAATCTACTGCAATCTAAAAGCTTCCTATATACAGTATGATAGACTATATAGTTCTAATATAAACTTCTATACAGTACTTATATTAATCAAATAATAGGACAAAGTCATCCTCAACCCCACACGAACGGAGCTCGAATCAAAAAGCAAATTCACAGGTGGCATCTATTACTATAAAGATGTTCTAAGTCTTTCGCTTTCTAATTCTATGTTTCTTATACATCACAAACATTGTCAACTTTTTCTTTAGATTTTTCTTTAAGAGTTATTAGCATAGTTAGGTCTTAGTCGTGACTTAGTTATTTAGGTTAGTAGGTTAGTTTTTAGGTTAGGTCAGTCATCAGGAAAAACAAATTTATCTCTGACCCAAGCATACTCCAGTCATTCTTACTGTGAATCATAGACGTAGTCATCTATCCGATAGACTTTATTTTCTATGATTCCGACTCCTCGTTTCTCTTCGTTGGGTCCTTACAATTAACCTTTACCTATGCACACCTTAGACGTCGGTATATATAATATCATATATATATAATATATATATATGTATATAGTTATAATATATAGTACATTCGCAGACACCGTACTTAAGATTTCATGCGCTATTATGTAAGCGTCCCTCTATATCCTATATTAACTGCCCTTCGATTCCTGTGAGTCAGTGGGTAGTATGCCGTGAGTGATATATTTAATCTGCAAAGTTTTGATATATGCCTGATAGTTGACTTCCTATCGTATTATATATATCTAACTACTTCTCCGGTATCCATTCTATAGTACGTTATATAGTGGTATATTACTTTTTTTCCATGCGCAAAAATAATCATGGCTCTCTCCGATCATTATTAGAATTTGAGTATTTACGAGGAAATAAAGCCTCCTCCGAGGTATAAGTTAGAAATGGCTTCCGCATATAAAGCCATTTTTTTGACACAACCGTAAATGACGCTGTCGTATCCAATTTTTTATAACACAAATTGTTGACTTTAACACCATTGACACTATATCTATTTAACAATGTATCTTCGAATTTTTTATACACTACGCGCATACTCATTACTTTTTCTATATTAACATCCTTTGAACAGTAGAATGTCCTAATTAATTACGCTATTTTTTGCATGAAGAACTTTCTTCCCCCTTCAGACACTTTAGGTCCTTACTCTTCACTGCGGTAATCAATTCATCCACTTCCTCCTCTCTCCCCTTCCACTTCCTGAATCATATCTGGGCACCACTTGTCGCCTCATTTCATTCTATGCGTCGCCCCCGGCACTAAATTGCACCATTCGATGGCGCTCTAACCCGTATATATTATGTATTAAAGCCTGCACACTCCACAAACGATATCTTAGTAAGCGCTTAAGAAAAGAATATCGTGTCTGCCATACTCGGATACTGAGAAAAAATATCGTATATTCGACGAATACCTCCCCGGTTGAAAAAAATCGTGCATCTAATTCTTTATTGCCCCCCCTGATACTATCTGTAAAAATAATACACAATCGATATTATCGCCGATCCCTGCGGCCCCTCTAAATCTAAAGGTTAGTTCCAATTCCGTTATTTAGTGTCATACTCTCTCCTAAGATCATTAAAGATTTTCCTTAACATTTTCACATCGTAAAAAAGACATGAAATGGTTCCTCCAGTTTGACGAATGTTAGTAGGGGCGCGCGGCTTAGACTTTCGCATATCATTTTTCCACAAGTGTTGTTAATATTTGAACTGTAAACGTCTCGTATATTGTTCGCCACTTTCTCTCCGACAGTTTCTGCTGCCTTCCTATTTAAGATCTTTACTGTGAATACCGAATACTTACCTAATATTGTCTAATTACTTATGAAATCTCCTCTACCTAAGCCTATTATGTTCTGTACACGAATATCCATTTTAGCTGGTCATAATTGCTTGATTTTATATAATACCCACCATTTTGGGGTTAATATGAACTTATCATCATTTTGGGTTTAATGATATGTGCTTGATTTCAGTTTAACTTCTCCATTACATCTTCTTTGGTTAGGTTATTGTATATGGGCTTGAAGTGTTATTTAACTATTAATATTGGGTAGTTTATTGGGCCTACACTTGGTAGATTCTTCTTCTTCAGTTATCTATGTTTTGGTGAGACATCTTATAGTCGTATTGATTGATCTACTATGATTAATCTGTATGAATCTTTTAAATAGATACTCACTACAATATTAATTCCTCTCCCTCTTGAAATATTTCTTGATTGGAGACTGGAGAACCATATAGACCTCCGCGTGTACGGTGGCTCAGATTATTTACTTGTGTGATCTCACCATAGAGTACATATTTTTTTGGACCCACGGGCGTGCATCTTGATTTTTTGTACCCGATCCTGGAGCGCGACCCCGAGTCTCTGTGCGTCGTTCGCTAACTTGATTCGAGAGACGGTTATTGATACTTTAATTTTTTTTTTATTCTGATAAAATAACACTTTGCTGCTTAAAGTACATTGCGTTGAATCTAGTGCGAGACAAACTATCTGTTACCATAACGAGCTGACACAACCACACAACCACCCGAGCCAACACACATGGTCTGATCAACAACATCTTTGTTCTTTAGCTACACTATACAAGATTAGCTGTATTATCTTTTACCGTCACACATCTTATCAACCTCGCATACAAAACAAGGAATGTCCCTCGAGCAATTACATCATGGGCGACAGTCGCAGACGACTAAGATACATGCACACACGTGCGAGTTACCGAAAGCTTATTGGATGACTTAATCTAGCGACAATAGCACTCTACAGGTGGTCTGAATGGAAGGAGTCGCAAGTAATGTAGATGTAAAGTAATAGCCACCCCCGAGAACGCTCTCCTCAAGCTCTATCTGAGATTACCACAAAAGCGTGATCATTAAAAACCCCCGGGTATGTAAGCTAGCGGATAGGACTTACAAAAGGCATTATAATGAATAAGATCAATTCAAGTGAGAAACAAGCGATTCGTTAAATAATAAACAATAACGGAGTGCAAACGCGTTCGTACAAACCTACTATAGAAAATCAGATTATATGACGAACAGCAAGATGAAATCTCTCGATTATAAGACTGATACGATGTCCCAATCGAAAGTGAGCTAAATACAATGTGAATGAAGAATATATTAGTAGGAGAAACAACCCAGCATATGGACCTACACATGATGATAGGCACGGTTATCAGAAGATTGTTTAAGGAGGTTGTAAAGCGATAGGGGAAAAGGAGACAGTTATGTCGCTAATTAAGCTAGTGAAGTAGCAATCAGCCCTTATGTTTGATTTGTGGCGTGTCCTAACCGTCCCGTAATGACAGTGACCATGAGGCTTCATTCTTGGCAGCGTGATACTGTCATAGACAGTACGAGAAATTTTTCGCGCAGGCAAATATTAGGCGGTGAAACCGTGAAATATGGTGAAGGAAAAGTCCAAAACAGCTACGGATGCCTTCACGAAAAACCTTCAGAAGCTATGCGAAGGAAGAGCTATATTTTGACCCAAACGCTACACTTGATGGCTTTATGCGTCGCCCAATCAACTGACGTAAGAATATTCTATATGTTCTATTACTGCTCTCTCAATGATGTATTCTATGAAGGGCAGGCGTGTGACAAAAACGTGGCAGGTGTATAGAATTAAGAAATTTAAGGTGGACTTAAGATGTATTTCAGCATGTACAGGAGCTAAGTGAAATATGTCACTGTTGCCAGGTATGAAATGTGACCAGAAAACTGAGTTTGCAAGAGAAAGCGATAGATCATGATCTTCAGAAGATTCTGGAGAATGGGATGAAGAATGAACCAAATCGCTGCAATTGGCAATGACTGATGCACGATAACTAACGATAGAGTGAGCCGACACACAAACGTATAGAAGCCAAAATACAATGAGACACTCAAAAAAAAGCAAATTAGTTGATAGCATACGTGCTCCGCACAAAGAAAATAAGCAATAGGACGAATGTAAGTTACGGATGAGGCGACACAAGGAAGAATGGCGTGAGGGTGAGATGAGTGGAGCGGATCATGGTGAACTAGGCTCGTGATGAGGATGGCTGACGAAACACCTCGAACCAGAGGCTGAAACCAATCCCAATATGGGCAGCCCATCCCTGCTAAAAGAACGCGGAAGAGAAAGGACAATATTACAACAGGTTGCAGTGATTGAACAACCGGCACCACAACGTAGTAGGGACAAGGGAGATGATAGAAGGTCTGGTGACCAAATAGCTGATAAGGTAAAGGTTTCATCATTTGTGACAAGGTACGGCTACGGGCACATTAAAACGTGGACTGCTGACTGGGTTAATGGGGTTCGTGTTGTGGAGGGTGAGCATAGGCTGATGGATTGTCCAGTAGGAGAGTACAGATCCAACGTAGAATGAAAACCAAGAAACAGGACAAAGATTCAAAAGCAGTGTGAAAGAAAGCTTCTTCCCGTGTGACGAATCGGGACTGAGTGATTCTTGGCCTAATGAGGAAGAATAGAGAGTTAAAAAAGAAAAGAAAACAACGAGTTCGGAAACGAACTTTCTCCCCATCAAACCGGACGGTCGGATCAGCCACAACAAGATAGATAAACAGGAGCCCCGGTTATTCAGACAGAGTGGATGTTGAACCGGAAGGAGAGGAGTTGTACAGTGGTCCACGGTAAAACGTGATTTGGTTATTCCCCTATACTTACACAAAAGATGACACGATAGAAAAAAGCTATGTATGGAATAAGTCAAGGCTTACCATGCAACTGGGTGCTATCCAGGAATGAGTGTCCTCTAACGACGGGAAGATAGGCATCTCCTGATAACAGTTTATGCCACAACATGATGCATGAATGTTAGCAGCGGTAGATTAGATCGTCAATATGCTGATAGGAAAAGAGCTGGGAAGATCCGAATCCGTACAGGGGATAAATAGGAAAGAGATTGCCGAGGTCTGATATCCCTCTAACAGAGTGAGTCTCATCAAACGAATATCTTAAAATTGTAGATAGGTCACTATTTGAATGACTAATATGACCAATCTCGATTTCTAGTTCTATTGAGGACTAAAAGTAGAAGTAAATTAATATCCTTTTCTCTGGTGGGAAATAGCATTAAAGCTTAGATATTTAGAGATGGATCAATTAGACGTATGGTGGATTATGGTTACGAAGCAATGTACTTAATAGTGGAACTGAAAACGTTATAAGAACGGACAAGCATTCCGTGGTACATACAACAGAGAAAGATATGCGTGATTATAAGAATAATGTGTACCAGTTAAAGTAAAATGCGACGTCGAAACAAGTCCAAACAAGGATAGAGGCGATTACGTGGCAAAACCGAAGCTATTAGGATAAAGGTAGAGAGATGCAAAAGCGGATATGACCTCACCGATTAGGTTTACCAGTTTGGTGATGAATGAGAGAAGTTGTACGTTTAAGAATTAATATTAGGACCCTTAAAGTGACACCAAATTTGAACAAATGGGATAGCACACTTGCTAAGTATGTGAGATAAATTAGGTCAATGGGGTGCGACTACATGGTACAGGAACATAAACGGTTACGGGAAGTACAGTCGAGAGGCGCGAATGACAAAATGGACGAAGGAAAAGTTGAAGGACGAGAATTAATTCATGGTTAAGTACGCTCCAGAAAACTAGGCGAGTATTAACAGGTTATGGAGTTTTTGGAGAAACAAAAATGGCTTTTAGGCAGGAGTGAATGCGACGTCAGTCAATACTGCGATGAGCCCCACAGTAGATTAAGATGCACTATTATCACGCCTAGTTACCAACGAGCTATAAGGTTGATCGAAACCAAACCAGGAGATGAACAAGCAGGGTCAGAGTTATGTATGAAATACATAGCTGAACCATTGTTGCAGCGGAATGAGTATTATCACGGTAGAGTGTCGATCCGTAAAAGGGAATGGTTACACTCAGGTTATGTTGTGGCGTTAGAAGGTTAAATCAGGTGACAGGAGGCAACAATCCCAATGGCGACATCAGGACAATTCTATTTAACGCAGTCGCTGGAGTTAAGTTATTCGACTGCCTGCGATCTGTAAGTGGTTAAATCAACTGAAATCCTGGGCAGAAGAGGTTGTAGATTAGTCAATATCTCAACCCTTCCTTTCCACAAGTGCAGTAGGACACGTACCGTTCAAAAGATAACAGTTTAGCGTAAAGCAACGGATTACAATCCGGCTAAGCGTTTCAGCGAGAAATCGAGATATGATGAATAGCTAAAATAATATATTAGGTGGAAAGAGTACTGAGATGCATTTATTAAGTGTCAAAAGGTTGTTGAGAGCACTTGCTGCATATAGAAAGACTACATTTTAGCACACGGTATGTGAGCCAACGTAAGCCAAGGTTGGACATGTATGGTGCAAAGAAGAAGTAAAGTTTCTAGACATGTGACTACCTCAGCGGTTAGAACAGAATCAGGAAGCTTCCCGGCGTTGTTGGAAGCAGGTTCGAATACCTGCAAAGACCAAACACCGTGTTAGAGAGTTCGAAAACGCATGCTGGCTTGCCCGATAAACTCTCCAGAGGAAGTATAAGGAACCTGGCGTCAGCCCCACCCGCCGAACCGGTAAGCAGACTCCTCGCACTAACGGAGGCAGCCGGAAAATGTGATCTGAGTGGATCGAGGAAAGATAAAGATCTACAGGCGTAGCAAGAGTGCGCCGCGGGAATGAAGAGAACGTCTGGAACCTAGCAAGTTCTACCTCGACACGATTTCGCAAAGGAGCGAGCACAGCTGAGGTTGTCTGTGTTAAGAGCCCAGCGGTTCTGGTATGGAGCTGGTCTATGCCAAAAACAAAATGACGAAAGGAGGGTCATAGGCTTTAACTCGCACTCTTTCAATGCGGCGAGAGAACGCCTTGCCTAACCATTGAAAAGAATTCTGACCTCGCATAAGGGAGGGAATTAAAAGTTTCAGCCGCTTGCCTATTAGGCAAAGGTTTATTTTTTTACGACCCAGCTCGCCCATTAAGTATATTTACCCTATCACAAGATGAATTATGACAGTACAAGCGGCCGTAACAGAAGCTTGCGGCTTGAGTCGTACCAGTTTCGAGATACAATACTTCCGGGAAAGAGAAACATCCTCTGCAGATGCACTTGGATCCAGGGGTTCGTGCTGTTTATACAAAACAGGGGGCGAGACGCAATATTACCGCAGGGGATTCGGATCAGTGAAGCACCCAGTAGATCTGCGATGACTTTGCCAAAAGGTTAAGCATGGTAATGAAGCGGCTCGGTGGAGCAACGCACTGTGTCAGTTTACAAGCCGTTTGGAGAAAACGCCCAGCGTTATTACTGAAAAAGATCACAAGGCTTGCGAGACCAACTTACAACTACGTTAAGGATAATCAGAAATTATTACGAATAGAGCAGACACAGAAGATGCTGAAGGATTAAAGCATTAATTATTCTGTAGAAACCCCATACCGTAGAGTTGCCTGTGGCAAGTGACTTGTTGGGTAATAATCTAGTTGCACCATGGTACGTGTTTTCAGTGAAGTATATCGGACCCAGGGTGAGAGAGGAAGAGGATTGAAAAACGTTCTCATACAGGGGCGGGGTGGAACGCACTTTAAACCTTTGAGGATGATTGTAGTTTCAAAGTTACGGAAAACACTATGTGAGAGCATCAACCCAGGAGATTCGAGCAGCAGGAAAAGCCCAGCATAGGAGAGTCGGAGATCGACACATACGAATGAAGAAGCTAAGAATTTAACTTAGTAATGAGGAAAAAGAAAAACATAAAATTGTATGGATTGTAGATGCTCCAATGATTATGCTATCTCTAATCAAGAGTAAACTATGTGCAATATAAGCTTATAGATGTTCTAGGATAAAAGTTACGTATGAGGTCATTCATGTTAATAAAATTGTACGGAAATTATTAAAAAATACTACATACAGCGTTGCGACAAAGGTAAATAGCGAACACAGGAGAGATCCAGTATAAGTCTATCTCTAGAAAAAAAATCGTCAAGATCGAGTGGGCTGCGTTACCTAACATCAAGGGATACAATATTGGATCGAAATCTTAAGAGCTGGAAAGTAGATTTTATTGAGTATGCGGTATTAGAACGTGTTAACGTGTCTTCATGACTTGTGAAATATTTAACACAACTGCTTGAGGTATACGTGGCAATTTATGTTACTTTACGTTCGCTAAGTTCGTTGTTAACTTCGATTCATTGGTATTGTGTTTGATACCGTGCCTTGGTTTATTTCCAAGACATAGCTACTGTCTTAGTTATGGAAATGATGTTTTTTTACTGTGTTTAAGCTAGAAACTATGCTATTGGTATCTTTGTGAGAATAGTTTCAGGAGATGATCGCAGATGATGGATCGAGAGTCTCGTTTTTTCATTCCTCTTCTCTAGTGACTTATTGTAATCATTTCATAGTTTTAATATGTCAAAACAATCAATTTGAAAGAATTATATTTTTTACTAGTCAATGTCCATCAGACATTAATGATATATCTTTCAGGAATATTAATAGGTCAGATATGGTTATGTGTTAGTTAGCTGACGAGAAAAAAGATTCAGACGTGAGATTAACAAATTCTATACCAAAAGGAAATACAACTATTTCAAAGAGAATTTTATGGTATCCGGAATGACTTCTTAATAAACGATCAATGTAGTAAAGAAACGACCGGCAAAGCTAGTGCCAGTTATTGAGTTTTAGAACAGTGGTGAGATGTTAGTGGTCATAAACCACAGGAAATGCAGAGTATGGAGAGATAATTAGATTGACCGCTTCAAGACATATCGGCCTCAAGGATTGCATCCGGCGTATATCGACAGCCCGTATGTCCCTAATTATATAAATATTTGACCACAGGTAATATTCGTATACCCATCCTGGTAAAAGAAAATTAGATAATCCCCTTCGACTTGGTTGGTCAGTAAGACTAATGACTCAGATACCTGAATATGAGAACAAGGAATGGCAGTTGTGAACAATAGATCATTGCAGTATATGGGCTGTGTATGCAAAGCCCTGTTGCGGACTCTCAAAAACGAGTGTGCCGTGACCCCTTTCGATTGCGAAATGATTATTTACTGCTGTTACAGCTTTTAATAATTTTCTTCACCATCTTTCATGTTTAATGCTACCCTACACAAGTCTATGGTAACCGTAGAAGAGTATACGAAGTATGGATATGGCAGTTCGAGAAATGTTGGGAATCGGATTAGCACATACTACACAATATTAAAGTCCTTACAGGTCCTTACGCGAAAGTAAAACGGTGCCTCGAGCTTACCATGTACTGAACGGTAGCCCAAAGACCTGTTGCCCAGTTCTGAGCCGAAACCATACATGACGCTGATAGAAGGTGGCTGATGGGATACTTCCTGTACAAAAAAGACCTTAGTGCTTAGTTATTACTTCAATGAGTAATAATTCATTCAGGAGTTATGGAAGTGTCCCCAAAGTGAAAAACTAGAATTGTTTCGAAAGGCGTAAGCAAAGGAACGCTCTATACCTCCGAGAGCTCGTATCAAAAAATAAATAGCAGTAAAGGACACCCTAACATGGTTACCGTATGCGTGTGATGAACGTTTTAAAAGGAGGTTGTCACGGTTTGAATAAGGAGTTTTAGACAAAGAATTTATGGCTAAGAATTGAAATGTTCCATTCGTTAATCACCAAGTCAAATTGGAGGAAACGCAACAGAAGAACTACAAATGGTGAAGAAACAAATGGACGATCAAATGAAAACTATGGAACAAAAGAACAGAAATCTAATAGTTGTTGCTATTTATAGTGCAATATGATTCAATTATTTTCCTGCAAAAAAAGGCAGACAGTACGCTGAAAGTTGAGACAATAAGTACGCAGTCCTTTCTATAGTGTTGGAGATCACGGAGTAACAAGGAGCGAAAAATGCGAAAGAAAGAAACAGGGGTAAAGAATTTCAAACGTAAAGCATGGAGTGTAAACAGATGTACATTACAGGAGTAACTGGTAAATAGCGTGTCCGACAGATAAGACAGAGACCAGTTGGAAAAATAAAGGCCACCCATATGGAGTTGTCCCAGCATGATACATTTTCGCTTGTGATACAAATGTATACAATTGATTGGTCGCGAGGTAAGATTTAGATACAATATGCCCTCATGATAAGCGAATTAGTACATTAGAGTGCACGAATTTTTAGAAAATAGAAATAGGGTTACCCAAAGACAGTTAACACTGTTCGGCGATAAGGGCAGCGAAAGGTGAGGAGAAAGACGGATGTAGGTCGACGACAGGTATGATTCAATTTGAAAACCGGATTACACCAGTCTCCTCTCAATTAAGACTTATGAACAACAACAAATGATCATCAGGTGTGTTTTCGACAGTTGGAGGAACGAGATAAATCTAAATATCAATCGCCTAGCCCCCGAAGTGGATTCTTATATATTCGACCTACAAATTTATGAAAGCCTTAATGGAAGATTAGGTGAGATGAGCTCTGCACGGACAGCCTTGTATGATGTCCCATGACTAGACAACACGAACGGTGGGCCTCAGAACCCAGAGCATCTGCAACACACCGTGACCATTTACCCCTCCGTTCGAGAGAGGAATCCCAGTTGTTTCTTAAACTACACAGTTATTACTGTGTTTGGCCAGAGAGGTACGCAAACGAACACATCTACGTCACTATATATGTAGAAATGTGAGGTTATAAGTGGGTTATATAGCATCAAAGGATCGAGCAGTTAATCAGCCATTCTGAAGGATGGGAGATAGGTAAGGTCTAGGTTATAGAGGCTCAATTTATTATATATGATTATTTTTTAAGTATTCGTGCCATCATACCGTAGAAGTGGCCGATTCCCAAATTCATGGGCTCTAGTGTATTTAATTGAATGATAACCAACTAACCTATAACGTGTTCACCGCCAGACTAAAACAACGCCACAATGCCATTCTCGGTATTTTGTCAAAAGCTCGAAAGTCATGCGCTCAGGTTTGTCTAAAACATTACATCGAAACCGACTATATCTGATATCTAAGGATATAAAAAAAAGTTGAATAAAAAACTTTAAACTTTAAACAGAGCACTAACTTTTTGTACAAACTTATTGAATTAAGAAGGTAAAGCACTGACTTTTGACATTAGTCAGAGGTCGAAAAGTCTATGAATAAAAATTATTAATAACAGGCTGGACTCACCTTCGCTGAAAAACATCCGACACCTGTTAATATCCTCCAGAAATACCTCTAGAATAGAGTCATTGTTAAAAACATTCATATCTCCGGTGCGTTGTGCTTATAGCCTGGTTTGATATCTTAATGTAAGAAGCGATATACTTTTTGCCCTCGTGTAAAGTGAATACCGATACAACCATCAGGAGAGGTATATAGGCTACGTTCTTTGCCCTATAGAAACGTAATCGCTATCTAAACAAAAACTCTCCCTACAGCATAATAATAGAATCTAATCCCATATAACAAAAAGAAGTTTGATCTATACAGTAGTACCCTAAGCCTGAGGAGTATTTATTCCATTCTCTCACTATCTGTAACATACGTTATCCTTGCCTTTGGATAATTTAGTCCGGATCGCTCTCTAGGCCTGATAACCCTAGGTGTGTAATTGGTCCCCGAATGTAATCGGAGAGATGTCACTCGCACTTTCGACCGGAATATGTGTGACTAGGTACTGCAGCGAGTGTTACTACTACACCCTATCTGCCGATGTATATGATAGAATGAAGTGTACTTGAGTATATAACTCCTCACACTTTACACTAGCATCTTGTGACAGAGAATCAGTCCTCTGAACCGTCAGCATCAACATACACCCCACTCTTCATGATGCTAACAGTGTAAGATTACCCTTCATCAGCATTCTGGTTCGCATAAGAACTACCTATTACAAAGATGCTCCACCCTTAACATTTCTATCTATATTCGTCTTATCAACCACAAGTAGTGAATTCACCGCATTATGAAGTAAATGTAACGCGCCCTGTGATATTGAATTATTAAGATTCCACCTAGTAGTCTATTTTATATACTAGATCCGTCAATTATCACTTTCAATCTAGCCGGTTGCATATCGTTACCACGAACTACCAGTGAATATCTCTTCGGTAACTTTGCGTGAATACTGCAGCGGATATTATCATTAGTATCTTTATTCAGTCTATACACTATCATATACATCTTCTTCACTGCCACTGATGACTCGCGTAAGATCTTTATCATAATGCTGAATTTATATATACAACTTGATTGACAATTATACCATTACGTATAAAGAAAGTTGTGCTTGAACTAGTGGTATTATTCCATATTTCATAGACGAATCATTTTAAGGCATCCATGTAGAAACGAATCTGATTCTGATTTATTTAACTCCATTGCAGTTTTGGGGGGTTTATGTATAATCCAAGATGCCAGATTAACAAAAAAATGAATAAGATCTTAAGACTTTTTACTTGACCCCTTCCCTCCCTTAGATTGCAGTCTCAATAACCATATTTATAGTGGAGGCAGAGTATTATAACTAATGAAGTTACTAACCATGATGGAAGTGAAAAATTGAATATTCTATTTAAAAAACTTTCTGAGGGAAGAGTATCATACTTACTCTGACTAACCTCTATTGATTTTACAATTAGTCTCTCTAAGGACAATTATGAGCATTGTATATAATAATAATTATACACTAATAGACACTGCAACCCTCTCCTTGAAGTGAAGCAGGACAGTGTCGTAAATTGATTGCCCTGGGAAATAGAGTCTCCTAAAGTGGAGATCAATATATTATGATGGTCATTTCCAGTGAATCTCTCAGCGTAACTGGAAAGAAAGTCCTTGTAAAAGGAGTAAAGCCGAAAATAAGATCATAAATAAACAAACAGAACCATCGATAATTAATTTAATATTTCCTGCAGAAACTTTAATCTATAAATATATCAACACTACATTAGCAGAATTTGTATGATTAAATATATACCCTTAGTAATATATCAAACCAGAGACCTAGAATATTCTACATAAAGGTAGCCCTATATGCATATATATACTTCCTTACGCACTATCAGACAAATTTAAATAGTTATTAGTACCTGTAGGAAGAAAGAATTGAGAATAAAAACACCTTATAAAACTAATAACATAATTTTATGGAATCTAATATTAACTTAATTATTAATGTAATTATATCATTAATATTTATTTTAAGTATATAATGTATTACTATTTAATATAGATAAATATAATTATATTTATTATTAATAACTTTCTTTATCCTACTTTATATTATCATATAGAATAGTATATTATTAATATATATTAATATATTAATGATTAATATATTATTATTCATATATATTTTATAATTAAATATATATATATATATATTATTATAACTATTATTAATATATATATATATGTATATATATATAATTATAGTATAATATATATATATATATAATATTAAATTACTTATATATATAATATAATTAATTAATATTATATTAATTATATATATTATATACTATATATACTAAATTAATATATATAATATAAATAATATAATATATATATATTATATTTAATAGCGATAATATTTACATGTACTAGATACCTATAATATCAATCAATGTCCGACATATCTTGGTACATTTCCTAAAGTCGTTCCATATTTTAATAATACATTTCTTTTTCTTATGTATATTTTTAGTATTATCTTATTTATTATTTATTCTCTAAATATATATATAACCTAAACCATTTTGTATTTCAAAGAAAAGATCTATATATTTTTTAAACTTTTATTTTGATTTTTTCGTTAAATAGTTTAAAGATTCTTGAGTATAGGATCAAATAATTTACCTTTCCATTTTCTATGTTGCAACCAGATGATTTGTAAGCCTAAAAGTTTGTCCGATCCTAAATAGCCCGTATAAAGCAGTAAATCTCTTAGTATAGTGAAACAGTAAAATCAAAATACTACCCTCCCCATCCCTCCGTCACTACCTATAGTACTATGAGATAACAAGAATATCTGATTAAAAGCCTAGATAATTCTATTAATCTACTTGCTGCTATGAATCTATTCTGCATATATTGTTTTTACTTAAATTAGTGAAGATTTACATACCCTAAAGCAGCGATAAACAGTAAATCAGTATCAGCACTACCATCCAGCCACCCCCTCCTATCCCTCTATCTCGTGATTGGAATGTAATCCCCATGACACACCCACTTACCCGTGATGTCAAAATAATAAAATATTACTTAAACAACAGTTGTTTATAAAATCCTAATAAACTCTCAGACTTCACGACAGAGTAAATCAGTAAATCAGTAAATCAAACTACCCTCCGCTACCCTTCCTGTTCATCCGTGATCTATTGTCTATTGATCTTTTATCTATATCAAAGTCTCTTGAATAGTATTATAAATAAGTTCATTTAGATGAAACAAATGGGATGAAGAGAAAACATAGTTATATTCTAGAGAGGGAACAATGTCCCATGTAAAGAATATAGATGCCAGTTCTGTAGTACTAACTGATGACGGCAGTTCAACGCTTTAACTTTTAAATGCAATCAATATAATTATATTTATCAAGTTATATCTAAAGTTGAACGATCATTATTTAAACATATAATGAATAAATACATGTATACAACCACATAATTAGAATGATAGTTGACAGAAACAAAAGTCATAACATATTGGAACAATAAATTATATTTTCCCTAAGCTACATAATGTTAACTGAAACCTTTTAATTTTATTTTTTCGCAACATATTTTCATTTCATACATTATTTGTTTTCTTTAGGGTCTTTTAGGTATCTTGTTCAAAATGTTTATCTAAACATCCCGTAGAGTTGAAGCCCTTTAAAAATAAAATGTATTACGATAGTTCAGATTACCGCAGTCTCCACGTTTCAAGAACCGAGTTCATCACGGACGAATACACCTAAAATAGTTTATCTTTCTTAATAAAGACAAATTTGAGACATTAAGGGTCCTTTCATATTTTATAAACAATAGTGATATTTCGAATTGTGCAATCTCGATAGATGGAAGGGATGTCAGAATACACACAGCAACTCAGGCATTGTAGAGACATTTCAACTTTGACAATTTGACGAGAACTCGCTCCGAAATGTAGTGCAATGTGCGTATATTTCTATTGAGAGTAGGAAAGCCATTACAGTGAAAGATCAGCTGTTAGTACGTAGGCATAAGAATTACGTGTTTCAGCAAAGCCTTGAGTAATGCGAACACTCTCAGGTGTACACGTTATCCTGTCTGCAAGAGTACAGTGATTGGCAGATAGATAATCGTAAAAGGACGGGCGAAATACACATTGAGAATGGTGAGCCCTTATATCATTCATACACGACCGTATGGTTGACCATTCACTATTAGCATGACATGTTCCATCCAATAAGCTCCTCTTACCTAATTTAAAGCCGAATCCAAGTTTCCAGAATCAAGGTGTGTTATACATTCACCAAATATTCCGAATAAGTTACCATTGACCCGATGTGTCAGCGATAATATTTAGAAAAGAAACTACGCTTCATTAGGTAAAGTTAAAATTTTCAGTCTCAAATTCTCTTAATTTGATATTTTGCTGTAATCGTCAAAAGAGATTTCTCTATTTCCATACTTTAATAGGATATTAATATTACATCATTACGCGCATATATAAATTAAGCATCCAGTATTTAAAATAGCTGGAGTATGTGCGTATGATCGGCTAAAAACATTGGTTACTTATCTAACAATGAGAGCAAAAATGAACGTTCGTACTTAGCATATCATAAGTTTTAACCTAATCTTGGAGGTGTGCCCTGACTGGACTAGGAAAAGTCTTCCCTTCGAGGAATTATTCACCATTTAACAAGCCATATATTTCTTCATACGTGTTATTTTTAATTTAGAGGTATGAATATCAGATCTTACCATCTGTATGAACTATCCAATAGTTACTCGTACGAACTTATCTCAATATTTATGAATATATCCGCAAGGTCCATGAATTAACTGATAATGTGACTCCTTCGCATCTTGAGAATAATTAGGACAGTTTTCGATATAACTTCGGATGGTTAACTGGTCTGCTTGATGCTCTAGAATGTGTTCATTAAAAACACCTCAGAGTGATTAAGAAGCATACGTATACAGAAATTTTGTGCTCGTATTAAATACTATTCGGTCCTTCCTGAGAATCGAACTCTTCGTTTACTAAACTATCTTCAAAAATAAAAACACTTAGCGCATTCGTATGAGATTTAAGAATATGTCAGGGCCTTGAATAAAAAAGAATGTCCGAGAAAAAGAATACATACCAATTATTTAGTATGAATTATAGACGATAGTATGTTCGGGGAGTTTAGTACTAATTAAAAATTGGAATTCACTTCCACGGTGATCATGATGTAGGTTCACAGAAGCAAATCCATATTCGTCTAAATCTTTACAACCCAGTAATGAGGTGATGTCGCGAAGAGCAGTAAGAGAAATGTATTCCATCATAGAGCTGTACAATTCGTCGACGTATATGTGAATATGGGTAGACGCAGAGTTATTATAAGAACCGTTATCTATACAGAGAAAAATGTTCTTTTACAAGAGTGTTCTCTTAAATTTATAGTAATACTTGAAGCTATACTTACACACTTCCTCCTCTAGTTAAACAGCGCGATACACGCATCCTATTTTCTTTAGTTGTCTTTCTAATACACTCTATTATTATCAAACAAAGTGTTTTACTCTCACCTACGAGCATGCCAGATCATCGTACGTCTTCGTATTTTGATTACATCAGTCTAACATATTTCTCGATAGTTACAGGCTAGTACGACGTGTTACAGCCGTTCGAGTGAGAATCGAACCCCCCAGTATTCCGGATTGTGTTAATTCCCGTATCGGCCCGCTTTGATTTTTTATAAGCATGTAAATTTACCACCACTATTAAACTATGACAACATTAGCTGCTACAAGAATAACGAAAGATAAACAACCCTCACCTTAAACCATACCCTCTCTTGCATCTTGATCCCCTGAGAGTATAAATTACTTTTGACCAAATATTATTGATATATTAAGTATTCCGGAGCTCTTCTAAAGCTGTTCTTACCGGAAAGAGGTAAAGAGAGAGACCCAATACTGTGAATGGATAAGCAGCCCTTCGACGTCGTCTTTACATTTGTGGTGCCACAGAAACTGAAAAGCTCAGATGGGGCTTGCTAATATATGCCTGACTAAGTTGTTAACTATATACGATATATTAATACTTATAACGAGCCGAATAGGGCAATGAAGTTTAGTACTACTCCTTAGCAGAGCACTTATAGTATTCCTCCTACATACTGATGAGGCTAATAATATCTTGTCTATTAAAATACAATAAGCCATGCCAGGGTCTGAAAGCACACTCATCAGGATCGAACCGTACTGACGATATTAACGAATATAAAGATCCTATATGTGAAGAAAACGTGTTCTATTTGGGATTCGAACTGGCACTCCTGCATCGTCGTATCGAAATAGTCAGGGCCGCTCTAAATACATATGCGCCCCGTGGAGTTTATTAATGCACATTACCTTCTTCTTCTGAAGGACTTAAAGACGAACACACCTCTTACGCGCGTACATAAGTGTGTAGCATTGAACATGTATGCTGTTAAATTTATAGTCTTGAAAATTTACCAGATATGCTCCATATAGAATATTACAGAAGGACACCCAGATTTGTATCATTAAAATCACCCCGTTGGTAAAGCAGATAGTTGTTAGTGAACCGAAAATCAATTCGAAGTCTTACTAATGAAATTTTAGTGTTATTATAGAAAAGTTATCAATACGATCCAAGAGAGACTTGATATAACCATCGTACTTATTATAGTAAACTTTTCAAATATAACATAATGCCATTTATGCCATTTTGCCTCAAAAGCGAGAGTCAATAATCTGACGTGGTGTTACGCCAATTTCAGAAGTGTTTTTTACAAAAATCGTAAACTTCTGTAAAATCATTGAAAGCCCGTGATACGAGAAGTACATTTTCACTAAAATATAGCGGTTGTTAGTTAATTCGATAACCCTGCGCATTATAATCAGTTTCCTTCGTTCAAAGCATATATTGAGGAATTTCATTATCTTTGCTTAAAGGTCTCAGTATATCTATGAATAAGGTATTTATCCTAGCGATGTAAATCTCTCACGCAGCATGAAAGGAAAGGGCTCGTAAAAATAAACAAGATGCGTATTCTTCACTATGGTCCTAACATAAAATAAAGACATACTTCTATTTGAAGAGTTTACTTTGCGGAGGTCATAATTTAAATCGGTGCCTGCTATTTTTAGTCATTAAAACGTTCTCTTTGATATGAGTCGTTTTATTTAAAATTTCCACAGAACGTGATCTTGTATGACGATATAATAAGCCCAAAATCTTGAAATATATACTACATTGCAACTTCTTCGATATGTACTTTACACACTGCTGTTCCTTCAGTGAATGGGTAAGGGTTCCCTTCGACATCTCTTACATACACCCCAGGTTATGGCCCTATACCTAATCCGCAATAGAACTCCAAAATGGTAGCATAGTGCATATCAGTAGGAAAACTATAAACTGGAATATTCTTTAATGTAATCTATATAAAATGTATCCACTATAACGATAGAAAGAACCCGGTTGCTTTAGTGTAATTCCAAACTATACCTGGAGACCTGTGTCACAATCCTATATTATCCCTGTTCTAAACAGAACGCCCGCATCTGTCCCGAGTTAGCATCTGTTCCAGGAATCACGTAAACATATTCGTAAGACGTAAGATGCTGAGTTGATATACTTCATAGCCAAATATATGAATCATCTCGGGTTGCCCTACCTTCTGCTTATGTTGATCGACCGCCAGGGTCGAATCATACTCCTCCATATGAAGTATAATATTACGTATATTAGAGTCAATGTAAGAGATAACATTGAATTAATCCCGCATCCCGCAAATAATGACTGTGTCTCCACATCATGACCGTATCAAAGAAATAATTTAAGCGTCAAAGCTAATCCCAAGTTTATAACAGCCATTAGTTATATCTGGAAAATGCAATACTAAACCCATCCGACGATGCCTCAATCATCCACGGTATGGCTTAGTATATACAAATATTAATTGAGCATCAATGTACGGT
The DNA here is from genome assembly GCA_015478945.1 of Trachelipus rathkii. Taxonomy (NCBI): domain Eukaryota; kingdom Metazoa; phylum Arthropoda; class Malacostraca; order Isopoda; family Trachelipodidae; genus Trachelipus; species Trachelipus rathkii. The sequence goes on from JABUQX010097047.1 coordinate 27,722, forward strand.
AATACGTAAACTCTTATTAAGAGTCTTACTGCCACCCTACGTCAGCCTCTCTTCGCAGCACACCGGCGATCTACTGGCTCATGACGTGCGAGGGCTTGCTGCACCAAGGCAGCATGCCGGCTAGCGATAGCTGTCTTCCTAACCTTCCCGAATCAACGCTAACCTGTATCTAGTTATTACCTTAATGAAAGTAAGATCAAATCGTATGACTCTAGTAACGCCGTGCATATAAAATAGTAGAAGGAAATCCTTCCCTTTACATGACGGCGCATTGGTAAGCAAGTTTTCATATTAGAAAAGAAGCAGTATGCAGTCAATTACAGGATAATGGAATATAAATAAGAGTGTTATTCAGATAATTTTTTTTCATTTCTAGACATTACTCTCACCAGTGTTAAAGATAGTATAAGAATATACTCCTTGTAATAAGCCCTCTATCTTTCAGACTGTAGAGCATAAGACCTTTAAAGTGAGTAATACGCTTGCTATCGTTCGTGACAGCGAACAAAACATAATGGTACAAAATCGATTTACGGGATAGCGCGACCTTGATACAATGTGGTTTGTTTACATGTTCTGAGTGGAAATTTTATTGCCCCAAATGGCACACTCATCGGCAAGTAATTAGTGCATAAGAGACCTGTTAGAGTACAAGAGCTTTCAATAAATACTCTATCTTCTCAGCGCGTTAGAAATCACGCGCAATCTGTGGTAAGTTTGTAATTAATAACTGTTATTAGACTGATTAGCCTCAAACACTTACTAAAAAAATATCTACAAACGCTGTAGGTGAATCAGGCAAAATCTCAATTAGTTGATAGACATCACGAAGTAGCATTTCATGTAACAACCATATACTGCGTAATATATTCCGTTAAGAATGTATATATATAGCGGTTCTGCAGAAATCAGCTCAATGTTAGTAAAAGTCACCTCTATTTATTTTCAGTATGTAGGTCCATAGAAGCCGGATTGAGTCACACGCAACAGTCATAAATTAAAAAATAGATCTTCCTACTGACATGTCCAAGAACAATGATTCTCAATGGAGTTCGTAACTTCCACTGCATTTTTATAACTATTAAAGATTTCTCAGGAAAACCGCCTAACCCAGTGTGACAAATACGCTTATTTTATTACGCCTTCTTCCTCTTAGACCCTAATATTTTTTCATATTATTGTACCTATTCACTTACCTCTCCTAGGGACTCAAACCTGTCATTCTAGTATATCTTCTTCGTTTCCTATGAGGCTAGTGATAATTTGCCGCGATACATTTATTGGCTCAACCAATCTAATGAATCTTCAAGATTAGTTTGATTTGCTGAATCCCTATACCTCGGAATAAGAGCGTCTGATTTGTATCCTACCTGTTATAAATTTTCTATACAATGTCAGGCTCTGACATGATTCTACCCGTTTTCGAGATTTTCATCAGAGCCCTAGGGACGAACAACTGCACAACATAACCTACATCTAACACCTCAAAGTTATCTTATATTCCGTACAAGACGATTAGGAAAACTGAAGCTTGTTTATGCGTGTTAAAACACAAAACTCACATACTAAATCTGTATACAATAAATCATGCTACCTTGCTAGACTTTATTCATAAGAATAAGCCAAGTCTGGCTACGTTGAGTTATGATTATCTGGTCTATATCTTGGTTCATTTTTAAACACAGTCTTAATATCATCTTCATTCACCTTTAATAATTCAAAATTATATTACGCACTTTATCAATCTAGATAAGCTGAGGATGATCCAAATAAACCAAGACTGTGATATTTGATTGCAGACTTACTCCAAGGTGAGACTTAACCCTAATGCTCCTTTCCTTAAACTGTTTAAATGATTTGCAATATAAGCTGAAAGATCAGCTATGAGGTAATTTGCATATAAATTATTTTTCTCTGCGCATGCTTCGAGATCAAGACGTGTTTCACTATCTGACTATTAAATCGCAAAAACTGACTATTAAATCGCAAAAGAAAAGGTCTTGAGCAAAGGGACCTTGACCCATTATATAACATTGCATAGTCACAACCTTATGGCTGCCCGTTTACATGTAGGCAGATACCTCTGAGCCCAAAAGGTGAGAATTTAAAGTATGACTTCTTATAATTTCCTGAATACTCTTCATGTTCAATAATTCCTATTATTGATTTCTGAGGTTAATTACCACTCACAAACCTAGGGATATTGATACTCGATAATCCTTGAGTGAAGTTAAATAACTTGGTTTCAGTTCTTTTATAGGATACTTAGCTGTAGTGTTCAATAAAGATTTTTCACTTTCTAAATCTCTCTAGGGTAAAAATTTTATTTTTCTAGCATAAAGATATACGTCTAACATCTTGAAAACAGGATAAAGACATGTAGTTGTGACTGTAGGTTTGCTTTTTTATTTTAAGAGTAAATTAAGCACTAGATCTAGTTAATCGAATTCTAGTATCTACGGGAGGAAGAATAAGTCTTTCTTGAGAGAAGACATCTCCATTTAAACATACGTAAAATTCATATGTTACTTGCAAATTTAGCAGTTTTATCTATATGCTTATCAACATCTTTGAAACCATAAAAACCACATGATTGGAGATGAGACTGCTTAGCATCATCTGAATAATTTAACAAATGTTCTATATAATTTCTATATGGATAATTTGCAACTGACTCTCCAAGCGATGTTTCACTGCGATACACTTCAAGCTGGTTAAAACATGTTTACAAGAAATTTGATTCCGTGTACACTATGTGACCATCGAATGAAGGGAGGTTTGAACCATCGGCTTTCGTCAATTTGATTTTTAAATATAAGAACACATTGAACAGATCCGAAGTGCCTGGGATGTTGAATTCTATAGGTACATCCGAGTTGATAATTTGAATGAATAGGATTAATTAATACTGATGAAATTGGTCTAATCCGTCTAGGATTCATGGAAAGATGTTCAATTCTCTCTTACAACAGTCTGGACAGGAAGGATGAAGGAAATGCATTTAGCAGGTACGATAAGTGAAAGTATAATGAGTAGAGCCTTGATAATCCGTTTCGTATATACCTTTATGTAAAAGATGCCAGCTAGTAATTAAACATCAGAACATCAATACGTTTTTTCTTTAGAGGTCTTTTTACCTTAAGCTTTTCCTTTACACACATTTTCTTTAGCTCTTCTCCTAGACCCGTCATCCTACGCCTTATTTACCATTTAACACTATACAACATTTCATCAGAGACATCAGCTATACGCCTTTTTAAGGAGCCACGTGGAATAGCTCATGATGCAATATCTCTTATAGTATTCAACTCTATTCTAGCCACTTTTTTAACAATATATTCTCCCCCTTTTCTAAACAGAGACATAGAGCTTCTCATTGATTTAACGAAAATCCTCCCAGTCCATATCCCCTTTGTAATTTCGAACCCTTGAAAACTCTTTCACCTTCCATTATTAAACGGAGCTTCTTTATTAAATTATCTTTACACTGTGAGAGTAAGGTAGTGAATGAATAAATATGTTATTATATTATTTATATACAACCTGAAACTTTGCTATATTCAATAAAGGTCTTCTAACATTACATGTGAAAACCTTCAACTTTTCGTAAAAAAATAGTCCATCATGTTTGTTACTGCAACTGCTTCTTTCTAATATGAACTTTACACAACAATGTCCCAGAAGTGAATGAGTAAGCATTCCCTTCCACATCCTTTATATACACTCGTACAGATCCAAAACGTAGAGGTTAGTAATGAACATTAGGAAAACTTATAACTCTACCAGCTTTGGGAAAATGTACCACCCTTAATAACGGGGCTTTAGTGTTCCCTACATATTGATGTTCAACTATATCAGTGTAAATGTAAGCCATCCCTTGATCTTGTAACATCTCTGAAGGTGTGCATACATAATTGAGTGATTTGGATGTTTCATGATGTACAACATACTGATCTGTATGTTCATCTTTAGTAGTCATGTATCGTTTTAGAACCGCCGCAATATCATTAGCATGATCCAATACCTCGTCACGGGCGTGTACGCATTGGCAAAACCAGTCTGATCGTTGAAAGATAAACACATTAGGGTCTTTCAAATTTACACCCTTGGTAGATCTTAAGGTGATTAACACTCTATCTTCGAGAACAGGATTATTAGTAATGTAGATTAAATCCTGGCACATCTTACTTGTAGCAAATCGTGTGTTTAAATAACTATAAATATCAGGGACTGATTTGCAATGTCCCCGTCTTAGAACGAATTTCTCCTAGAAGTATTCCTTCCCATTATGTGACACTTTTTAATTCGCCGGCGATTTTTATTTTTAATATAGTTTTTACATGATCTACACCTCTATACAACATTATCCAGTGGCAAACAGCAGGAACATTTTCAATGTTGCATTTAATATCATCTCGCATAGCCCTACTTCATGCAATCCCTTTTCAATCTGAATAGGGTTCATTA